>CAOJBK016324835.1:0-13358 GCA_948294925.1 Codiaeum variegatum | reverse complement strand
AATGGGTCGATTGAAATCTTGTAAGTGAACAACACTTGTTCATCAATTGCCACAAGCTATGCTTTATCTTTCTAGGGATTGATTCTTGTAAGTGGGCAACTCTCGCTCATCATAACTCTTGTGAGATTCGATCTCTTGGCTCCTAATACTTTCGACCTCAAGTACACATTGTCATTCTTTGCCTTTCAAATTAGTTAAGTTAGACCTATTGGACCAGTAAGTTTGAAGTTTTTAACATTGTATGACTTAGGTACACATTGCCATTATTGACATATAATGTATCTCATACTCAAAACATCTCATGCTATACAATGATTTAAGGAAACGATTTCTTAGAATCATTGCTCCAATGGAGAGCCATAACTTAATATGTGTGTTGCAAGATTTTGGGCCTTATTAATTTAGGTCTCACTTTTTAAATTTTCCATTTTACATGTAACTTATGCTTCATATATATCCCATATATATCTATAAAATGGAAAACAATTAACATAGGCATGCTTATGGACTTAACGCCTCAATTCCTAGACACAAGGAATGAATAAGGCTTATTAGGTTATCAAATTACAAGCATACAAGACTACACTAATCTTTACACTCCCACTAGGCATCTTCATAGTCTGAACCTTTATCTTGCTCTTGTATCTCCACATCTCATATGTATATAAAGTATCCTTGGTATACCAAGGCAAGATTACAAAGTAAGATAGCTTGCAGGGTCAATAAATTAAAAGCTTAAATTAGTAACTAACACTTAATTACAAACCCTTAATATGATAAAAGAATATTACATGCCCCCTAAATTCCATTTATTAAGTTAAAAATCCTTGATCATCCATGCATGCCAAGATCAAGACATTAAATTAATATATAACTCTTATATACTAATATATGATGTAAAATAACCAATCCAAGCTACTGGGCCAATATATGATCGTATAGGTTCTGATTATACGGTCGCATGAAGAAGTCCATACGAGTGTACAAAAATACTTTTATATGGGCGTATGCTAGTCAATAGGCATTGGGAGCAATCCCGTGAATACCATAAGGTTGTATAAAGGGATTCCAAATGCCCGTATCCAAAGATAGGAAATTGGTTCTCCGTAAAACTTGGGTGGCTCCGATACTACTTGAAGGAAAAGTCACGGAGTCATGCAGCGGAAGCAAAAATCATGGATCATAAAGATTCAATTTTTGGTTTTTAAAAATTTTGGAAAACATATTAAAACTCTTTTAACATAGATGGTTTAGTCATTTATCAAACTCTTTGATAAATGTCTAAACCTAGATTTGCACTCATAACTTTATTAAAGATTCAATAGTTAATTATTGTGCAAAACACAATTATAAAAAAAGGATGGATAAGAAGCACAAAATAACTAAACTCCCTCATTCATTAAGCTCCTCAAGTACGAAGCTTATAACTTGAATCACACCTAAGCTTGATCTCATTTCCTCTTCAAGAAACTCGAACTGGCTCTCTTTGGTTGCCTAAAATCATGGTTCTTACTTCTCTACTTGAGAATTTGAAAATGAGGGGTTGGTTTTGGACTTTGAACTCTCCACTCACTTCTTTCGCAAAGTAATAGATGAAAAGTTTGTAATTGATGAACTCTTCTTCAAAGACAAACTCAAATCTCTCTATTTGGTATGGTATTTGGAACTTTCTCTCTCTAACTCGTAAAGAGCTTCTGTCTTACTCTTAGGGAAATTCCAAGGTTGAAGATGATGATTAGTTCAAAACCCCTTTTATGTGAAGTGTTAGGTAAAAAAATGACACCCAATCCTAACTAAACCCATACCTAAGGATCACCTTTTCCCTAAATCATAGGAGGTATGGTTAACTTGTCTAGTTGACTATTTCACTAATCAATTAGTCAACTAGATTAAGTTATTAGTTAGTAAGAATCACATTTTAACCTTAATTAACCACATGTAATGTGGGTTAAACTTACATATCATGTTAAGCTTAATTAATTTATATGTTTGTCCAAAACCATTTCAATTAGTCAACCTTCTTTGTATCTCAAATAAATTATGACATAATTTAATTAATCCCTTTATGAATTAAACTTCAAGACAAGCTATGATCTTTGTAAATTTAATTAGAAATTAATTCAATTATCATTAACAATTAATTAAAATATTTAATTAATTATTAATATAAATATTTCCAAGCTATGAGAATTGCTTTAAGGTTTATGACTTACTAGGTTCATGTTCTAATTAGCAATGGGATAAAGAAAATTGTTTTCTTACTTCTAAGTGAGTAATCCCTATTGCACACTTAGTCCCATAAGTCGTGAGTGATGCCTATTATAACATATCATGACTACCTACTTAGAAATGAATGTTGATAATCATATCCTTGACATTGTATGAACCTTTCAATCATAATTATCATACACTCGAATCCCTTCATTACGGATTCTCAATCTTAGCTAGGCTCATGGAGTAGTCAAACCCTATATGTCAGATCATATGACTTCTATCCAATTCAAGTTCTCGATAAATCGATTCCTACTAGAAACTCTTTCTAGTGAATTTTAACTACCTTTGCCATGGATTTGAATATTAAGAAGAACCATAAGTCATATGATTTCTTCCTTGTTTATCCAAGTTAATGAATCCTTTCTTAGAGATCACTTTCCCCATTATATCACTGATTATTGCCACCACATGCAATATACCAATACTTGGATAGCATTAATATATAAGCAGTAACATACCATACCCACTAATCTACTAGATAATATGTCACCTCAAGTCTAAAGATTATATGCACAATTATGATCTACATGATAAGATATTGACTAGTGGATAAACCTATGTATCTATCATCTAGTGTCACTATTCAACTTACTCATCATATGAGTATGTTTACATGTTGTCACGACATCACATTTTTATAGCATAAAACTCACTACCTCTATACGAACAAGTATCTCATACTTGTCATGGATGACAACAAAGGTGACAGTATTCCAAATTAGTAATGCTCCTACCAATAATCCTATGACTATGAACTTGCTATAAAGTCTATAGCAAAGAGAACTTGTCTCTCATATTCTCAAACACTTTAAGAATAAATTCTCGTACATAAGAATTAAGGAACATCTACACGTTAAACACTAAAATTAATAAAATAATTAAAAGAATATATATATATATATATATATAAATAAATAAATAAATAAATATATATATATATATATATATATATATATATATATATATATATATATATATATTAAATAGCCATTAAGGGATTTCGAGTACAAATATATATAATTTACAAGCTATAGGGCATACAACCCTAACACTCATCCCTTATTACCTTGCAGATTGTAACTATACCTAACAGAACTTGAATGAGTATTACCTTCTTGGATTTATCTCTTTTGATCTGGTTTTCCCATGACAGGTTACTGCTGATTCTATTTTTTGATGGTTGATGTAGTTTAACACATTTCTCACAATCTATTTTGCCTTTATTAGGCATGTTTGTATCTCTATGCCTATCATACGAACATTTTTAGTCGAGCAATGTATGACATCTCTACTTTATTGGAGGCTTCAAAATTGAGAGATAGCTTAAGGGACTAGGTTTTATGGAGGTCCACCCGTCAATGGTGGTATAGGGGGAGATGAATGAGATGTAGGCTTAGTATGGCCCATTATGGGTATTTATTTATAAAAACTCTGTATGTTGTAAAACATTGATGTTTGTATGAAATTTTCAATTTTTTCAAAATTGACTTGCATTTTGCCCATGAAAATTTATTTTTTGAGAAACAAAATAATTTTATGAGTTTCCCCTTCAAATAAAGCCATACTTTAGCCGCGTGATGCATGAGTATGCAAGAACCTGAACAAGGTCAAGAGAAGCAATCTTAGGTAATATAGGGTTAGTTCTTTTCCAATGTTTTAGATTGTAACAACTAACTAGATCATTTTGCAATTCATTTTCTAGGACTTAGTGGACTATGTGCTTTGACTCGGTGCTAGATTTGATGAATTATTTTATTTAGAGCTTGAGGTTGGGTAGGATTTTGAGGTTTGAGTGTTTAAGAGGTATAAAAAATGATGGAAGATTATATGATAAACCTGTTTGTTATGGCTATTATGTTTTCCAAGAATAAGGGTTTAGAGGACGATGAGCCTTTAAGCAATAGGTGGACGGCCCGTACTTTTTATTTATTTTATCGAACGATAAGAGGGATGCATATTGGCTGACCTAATACCCCAAAGGGGTGAAGGAAAGTTTATCATCAAATAGATTTCAGCATAGATGCTGCTTAATTTTGACAGTACTTCTGGTAGGCCTTGGATTAGTAACTTGATCTTATTTCCCTATTGGGGATTGTAAATAGGTAAATCTTTTTGGGATTTAGTAGTATCTAACTTTCAATGGGTAAAGGTAGCATACTTCTCTTGGCTTCATTCAGAGATGTTTATGGGATTCCACTAGTGAAGTGTTGGTATGTGCTTGTTTGCTTGAGAAAAGCATTGGGGATATATTGGCCATCCTAGGGAATGTATGGAAATATGTTTGAAGGTCCCATTGGGGATTAACTTGTTATTTTTTCTTAGGAGATCCATTAAAGAATGTTATGGAAAGTTCCAAGAGTATCTGGACTGGTGGATAGAGATTTATTGGCGAAAGGAGAAAGCCAAGTGCTATGCCCTATTGACGAAGATATAAGCTAGGTTTGATTTTATGCCTTGTTTCATTTTTGAACTTTTTGGTTTGAATGTTCCTTTTTATGTGTTGTAAAAAGGGAATAACAGTTTGATAAAATGTATTATTTTAATTAAAGCTCTTATTTTTGCCTAAGCCACCTTTCAAGTACTAAACTAAGTGAGATGGCTTCATTGTTGCATAGACCACCTTCTTTCAATTTTTAGTCTAGTAGGTAATGCTATAATTTTTGCCTAAGCCATTCATTTGGGTTTTCAGGTTAGTGGGTTTCATTCATTTTTTTTCATCTTATCTTTATTTGTTAATTTTAGCATGTATGTTAAAGAGCTCGAATGATATGATGAGTACAAAATATTGAATTCTATTAAATGCTTTAGATCGTACCTATAAGAGTTTCCTATATATCTCCTTATAATGAATTTGACAATTGAGAACAGAATACAACATTATATATTTATAAGAATCCAGCCCACATAGTTCTTATTATAGGAATGATGATGCAAATGCAATGCTCAAACAAAGTATCATTTGAGTTGATCTCGATTTGTCTGGTGCATGAACTCATTATTATCGATGTTGATTAGGATGACACCTTCGTCAGTTATGATTTTTTTTAATAATGAATGGATAACTCTAGGATAGTCTGAATTTTCTTCTTGTATTTAATATTGGCTGTATAATATATTTGAGGACCAAGTTGCACTCATACAGATTTCTATCTCTGACCCTTTTACTAAAATGCCTTGCAAGCTTGAGTTTGTAGTTCTGAGCTTGGTGAATGGCATGCATCCTTTTCTCATCAATGATGTTGAGTTGATGATAATAGGCTTCTTGCTAGTCAGTTTCATTGATTTGGCTATCTTGGAGGACTCAGGCAGATTGGACCTCCAATTTTTTAGGTAGGACTACTTTAATTCCTTATACCACTGAATAAGGAGTTGCCTTGGTGGCTAATGTATATGTTATTCTATACCCTATGAGGGAATTTGGTAAATGCATATGCTAGCCTTTGTGATTACTAACCATTTCCTGAAGGATGTTCTTGAAACCCTTGTTAGTAGCTTCAACTACTCCATTTGTTTGTGTTCTTTAAAGAGAGGATTTGTGATGTTGAATCTTCTTTTTTTTTTTTAGAGAAGCGACAACTTCTATTTAGAAGTAAGAGCGACAACCCTTTTTTAGTCAAGAATTTCATAGGGTGTAGCTTCTACCCACTCAGTGGAGTAGTCGATTGTAACTAAGATGTACTTATGCCTAATAGAGGATTTGGGTGAGAACTTTCTAATGATATTTATGCCCTAAACAAAAAAGGAATAAAGTGCAATGATCATTAAAAGGTGATGGAGGAATCTTTTGAAGCTTGGCATAAATATGGCTATTATGACATTTCTAGACAATCTTTGAGCAATCTCGATTCATTATAAAGCATTAGTAACCTGGTTTCATGATTTTTTTGGATAAGGCTTATCCATTTGTATGGGTGACTTATTCTATACCATAGATCCATTCCATGATCTTATTTGCTTCTTCCTCAAAGATACACTTTAAGTGAATGTCATTCCATGTTTTCTTATAAAGCGTATCATTTCTAGAGAGATGACTATTGGCTAGTTGCCATGGAGTCCTCCTTTTAGATTTGGAAGCTCTTTGGGGATATGTCTATTTGGTGGGGTAGTTGTAGATGTCCCAGTACCAAGGCTTTTTTTCAACCTTTTGGATGTTCATATAATAAGCTAAGCATCTTGATTCGTGCTTGATGCTTATGGACATAGGACGAATCAAGAATCTATCATGTATTTCTCCCATTGATACTAGTGTTGCCATAACATTAACAGATCTATTTTGCAACCTTAGTAGGTTGTTAAAGGAAAGATTATTGAAGTTTGATGCTAACTCTTCAAGTTTCTTGTTGTAAGGAATTGTGCATGTTTCTCTGATTTCCCATTTACCCAATGCTTAAGAAGCTATTAGATATGAGTCCCTATATACTTCTAGGTTTTTTATTCTAATTTGGGTAGCTTTCTCTAACCCACAAATTCATGCTTCATACTTAACATTGTTATTTGTTACCTCATAGTCCAGTTTGATTGTAAGAGGTAAATTTTCACCTCATAGTCCAGTTTGATTGCAAGAGGTAATCTTTTGCTGTTAGGTGTTAGGAACACCACACCAACACCATAACATTTGTTATTGGCTACACCATAAAAATACAGTTGCCTTATGCTTTTCTTTATGAAGAGGATGTCTTCATCACGGAATTCAGGTTTTACCTATTGATCATTTATATAAGTAGTGGCTAGTTGGTTAGGGATTACACTACCCTTGATAGCTTTCCTTTGTACCTACTTGAGATCATAGATCTCTAGCATATCCATTCATTGGGCCATCTTACTATTTAGGACAAACCTTTCCATAACATGCTTTAGTCGGCTATACTCAACGAGGATATGAGTGATGTAAGCACCCATGTAGTATCTTAGTTTGTTATAAACCTATACTAATGCTAAGAAGATCTTCTCGATATGACTATACTTGATCTCATGTGTTAGCATCCTTTTGCTCAAGTAGTATATTATATTCTTCTTATAAGTATTGGGATCATTTTGTGCTAGCATAGCACTTATAGCTTTATCAATGACTGATAAGTAGAGAAGGAGAAAATGTTTAAGCTTAGGCAACTGAAGGATGGGAGGATTAAGAAGATACTCTTTAATTTGTTCAAAAGTTCTTTGGCACTCCTCATCCCACTGCTTGGAAGAGTTCTTTTTTAGTAGGTTGAAGATCGGTCCATAGGTGTCAGTTGATTGGTTGATGAAGTAGGTGATATAATGAAGGAGGCCTAGGAAGCCCCTTATCTCCTTTTCAGTTTTAAGAGGTGACATCTTAATTATTACTTTAGATTTGGTTGAATCAACCTCAATGCCTTTTTTTGCTCACTTTGTATCCTAAGAAGACTCTAGATAAGGCTTTGAATATACACTTAGTAGGGTTGAGTTTTAGATTATATTGGTAAAATCTCATAAAGAACTTTTTCAATGCTTAAAGAAATTGTTTTGTAGTTGCTCCCTTGATAACCATGTCATCGACATACATTTCTATGTCCTTATGCATCATGTCATGGAAGATGGTTGTTGTCATTCTCTGATAAGTAGCTCCTACATTCTTAATCTTGAAGTGCATAACACTATAACAATAACTTCTTTATTATGTAATAGAGTCTATATTTTCCTTATTAAGGGAATGCATTAAAATCTGGTTATAGCCAACAGTTAAGTATACTATAGAGACAATCTTAGAACCAACCAACTCATCCACTAGAAGATCAATATGTGGTAAAGGAAAGTAGTATTTTGGATAGGCTTTGGTTAAGTCTTTGTTGTTTATACACATTGTGACCTTGTCATCTTTCTTTGATACTGGGACAATATTTGCTAACTAGGATTGGTAACTAATTAGCTCAATAAACCCATGTGATAAATGAATAGAAACCTCATATTTGATTAGAAGTGACCATTCAATTTTCATTTGTCTAAGTTTCCACTTTATAGGCTTTCAATTAGGATAGGTTGGGATCTTATGGATAATGATGCTTAGGGCAAGGCCAGTTATGTCGCTAGGCTTTTAGGTGAAGAAACGTTCAAATTTTCTAATTCTTGATTCAGTTTCAAACCTTTTTTAGCATGCAAATGTAATGAATGTAGTTTTTGGTATGTCATGAGTACCAAAATTTATAAGTTCTTTAACAGAATCAATTATTTGATCTATTTAAAAGTTCTCTTTTTTTTATTGATTAAACTCAGATTCATCAATCGGAACACTAAAAGAGAATAAGGAAATAAGATCGTAACAAAAACATTTGGTCATCTTATTAAGATCAAAGGGGGATAAGTCCACAGTTACATCCATTTTAAATTAAAACTAGGGGGTACATTAAGGGAGGATTGGGAGGACTCAGAACTTTCAGAATCATTTAAATTTAGTTTGTTAGATTCCACTTTAGAATCTAGTAGGACTAGATTCTCTTCCAAAAATAAATTTTTGAGTTCACCAGTAGTACCTCTGATTAATGTGGTAGGTTTAGTTTTCTCCTCCTTGTCATACAAAAATGCAATTTCAAAAAGTCTAGCCTCCATATAATCCTTAGTGTCTGGAGTGATTAAATACACAAGCTGACATTCTTCTAGCAACAACTTGATGTTATAAAGTACTCTAAATCTAGGAGCGGTGATGCTGATCACATAACAGATCCAATGTTCGGGGAAGGTACAGTAGGGAACATATTCTCCTTGCTTGACAAAGTACCCATTTAAAGTTTTAAAATAAAGGCTCATAGGATAGTCATATTCGTCCTTATTCTTAAGTGCAACAAATTGCTCTTTAGCTTTAATCTTCTCCTATTCAATCTCATCTTTAATGGGGTGATAACCTAAACCAAATGGAGGTGTAGAAATAATGCATTCATCAAAAGACTAGATCCCTTGTTGGTTTTTACCAAGGCCCACCCTAGGAAAATAGGCCATTTTTTCATGATATTGACAATTATGTGGTTGCAATATGGATCAAAGTCAAGTGGAACTGATTCCTTTTTACTAGCAACCTTAATGACTTGCATGAATGAGAACCTAGATAGCAGATAAGTAGAGAGTTCATGTTGAATTTTTAGTATAGGGATAATGGCTGGGAAATTAGATTTTTCAAACGTGTCACCTTTAATTATAACCACCCCATTTTTGAATGGGAACTTGACTTTTTGGTGGGGGGATAAAGGCATAACTTTGGCTTTATGGATCCATGGTCTTCCTAAGAGTAGATTGAAATAAGAAGGCATGCCCATTACTTGGAATGGAGTCTCAAACTTAGTAGGCCTATTGCTGATGTTCAGAATTACCACCCCTAGTACTTCACTTTTTGAATTGTCATATGCCCTAACATTCTGATCAAAGGGTGTGAAATCAGTAACTTGTAAGCCCAAACTTCTTGCCACTTTGAAAGGGTAGAAATTTAGTTCAGAACCATTATTCACTAAGGTCATCAGAATGATTTTATTCATTGTGATTATGGTAATGTACAAAGAATCATAATGAAGACCCTATGGAGGGATCTCATCATCAGTAAAGGAGATTAAAGTTTCCTTAGCATAACTTGGATGGAAATAACCAAAGTGTTTGGAGAGATGTCAATTATTGGTCAACATTAATTTAGGGCCTTGGATATAGCTTGCTTATGTGGATAGGAATACATTATTAGACTCTAGATAGAAATGTTGGCTTGTGTATTCTTCAATTACTTAAGAATGGCATCCTCTTCAAGTTTATGATTGCCTTTGGATGGGGCAACAACTTGTTATACAAATGGTAGTTGGATATGAGACTGTGTAATTCTGCCACTTTTAATTATGACATCAACTTCAACAATCATCTCTATTAAACCAAATACACAACAATAGTTGTTTTGGATAGACGTCCCTTAGGATGGTAGGTCATCTATAGTAGAAGAGTGGTCATTTGAGATAGACTTCCCCCACGATGGTAGATCATCTTTAGAAATGTAGTAATTGTGCCAAGGTGCATCAGAAGCATGTATCAAATGATTAGAATCCCCCTCTTCAAACTCAATTAGGATTGCATTCATATTGTGATCAGGAAGCGATTAAAGTTGATGTTTGTTAGAGAAGTAGGTGGTAGAAGTTTACCAAAGTCAATGATGTCCAGGATTTAGTGCCGAAAGGCCTTGCAATTGTCAATTTTATGCATAGGTCCTTGATGATGGTAACACCTCTCATTTTTGTTAAAGTTCTTTGGAAGAGCATAATGATTGTTCTTAGTTCAAAAGGCTTAATCACACCACCATCCAAGAACTTCTTGTAAATATGACTAAGTGATAGACCTCCAAAATTAGTAAACTTTCTCCTCTTAATTTGAATGGGCTTTCGAGAAGAGATATCATTAACCTATAAATTTTTATGAGTAATACTACTTTGATAAGATGTTTTCCTAAACAATGAGTCATCCTTAATGTAACCAGCATCTATTCGACCTTCGATGGGAGAGACAGTAGAAATGATGGCCTTGAAGTCAGGTAAGTATTGTATGATCATTCTATCTCGATATATAGGTAGAAGGTTTTTTACTGTCATATCAATTTGTTCAATTGTATGTTATATGTTTACCATTTAGACGACCCTCTTCCTCCATCTAGTTATGAATGAAGAAAAGGTTTCCTTAGGGACTTGTTTTATGGTTTCGAGGTCTCTTCTTGTCATAGTAATCTCTAAGTTATAGTGGCACTATTTGATAAAGATGTTGCAAATGGATTCCCATGTTTATTTTTTAGAATCATCAATGTTGACAAGCCATTGGAGGCAACACTAGTCATTGATTGTTAGAACATTTGAGCCATGAGCTCACTGTCTTGTCCCAATGGTCTGAAGGTTCCATTATATACCTTAACACTACAAAAAAAATTTACTAACCCAATTTTTGGGTCAGTAAAATTTTTTCTAGGGTCAGTAAATAGTTTTACTGACCCTATAAATTAAATTACTGACCCAAAAATTTATTTCTTCCATCACAAAATTAAATATTACCGACCAAATTAATTGGGTCAGTAATTACTGATACATTTTTTGGTCAGTAAAATAAAATATTGGGTCGGTAATATTTTTAATTAATTATCGATCCATTACCTACCAAAAAAATGCGTCAGTAATTACTGACCCAATGTTTTTGGTCGGTAAAATAAAATATTGGGTCGGTAATATTTTTCATTAATTAGCGACCCATTACCAACCAAAAAAATGCATTAGTAATTTACCGACCCATTTCTGACCAAAATATTGCATCACTAATTTACTGACCAAATAAAATGGGTCACTAATTACATCACAAATACTGATTTCTATTGATGGAAATGTAATCGTAGTTAATCTAACAACCCTCCTTTTAAAATATACATACAACATGCAAGACATGTCTTACATTATCATATTAAATCAATCAAAGTATTTTGTAGTGTGTTGTGGGGCTTTGTTTATGACTATTTTATTGTAATAACAATTTGTATTCCATACTCCATAAAAAAAATTATTTTCATTAAACATCTCTCATATTGCTGGTAGTAGGTCCATATTTGGTGCTCAATGAGTACAAAGTATTCCTAAAATGGCTTAACAAAATTGAATTGAATTAGACTACAAGACTGGTATTTGACTCTAAGAATACTAAGACAGATTATGATAATTTATCCTCGATTTTACGTTACTTTTTCTTTAACTCCATTTTGAGGTTCTGAAAAAAAAATGGCATTTATGTTGGAGTTCAAATAACATAGCTCAGTCAAGAGTATCAGTAATCCATACCACCCATAGGATTGCTAGACAACGCTTCTTTCTCATCTTTGGGAAGTTCAGATAGAACTGCCTCGGTTGCAGTCATCAATGAATAAACGCTACATCACCAGGCAATAATCATGTAGTAATTGCTCTAAAATTAAAATTAAACTACTGAAAATTATTGCAATAACTAATTTATTAAGATTTTGTATTCACCATGCAGCATCAACCAGTGCTATTCCAATGACTTTTAATGGATCAATAATTCAGGATTTCACCATATCAACATATTCATCTAGTACAAACAAAAAATTAAAAAAAAAATTCCAAATTAATTTACTAAGCCCATAACTACAATCAGTGAATCATGTTATCTTTTCCAAACACTTGGTGGATGATAAATTAGCAAACCTTTGGTTGCATCATATCCAAGTTTAGGATCATCTTGCTCCAAGAGCTTGCCAACAACTACAGCCCCCTCAACTTCTGCATTAGCAGCAATGGTGTACACAGGCATCTGTTTACAAATAATGCTCCACATGCTCAGAATATATATTAGACAAGTAAATTGAAGTAGGCTTATTCTAAATCTATGAATGCTCAATATGTTATAAGACAGAGGAAAGTGAGAAAAAAATTTTAAAAAATAAAAGGGGAATTCATTCTTCAATCAAAATTGAAACAAATGATGAGTAATCAGAATGATCAAATTAATCATGCATTGTTTGCCATATAAAGGCAAAATCCAATTGGACAATATGTTAACTAGGTCAACTTACCTCGCCACCTGTGAGAATAGTAAGGTCTTGCATACTAGCCTTCCTATTTTCTCCAAAACTTGGTGCTTTGATATCACAGACCTTTAATATATTCAGAATCTAGCACCATTAGATAAGCATATTTGTTCAATATAGACCTGATTTCTGAAGATAATAAATGCTTAAAGAATACCTTGATTCCAACACGAAGCTTTTTCAGGATCAGAGTTGCCAATGCTTCACTCTCCACATCCTCAGCAATAATCAACAATGGTCTTTCATTAGTTAATGAATGATGAAATGATAGATAGATGGATATAGATCTCACATATTGCAAGACTCGTTAAAACCACTTTGAAACAAAAGTTTTATCAGCATATAAATAATTCATGAAATATGTATGTCAGTAAAAAAGTTTAGCTAATGATCCTAGCAATTAGATTAATTAATGGAGCTAAAATTCTAGTTCCCCCAATTATGCATTTTTTAGATGAAAAAGGAGGCAACACAAGGGGTCCTGCAATATGTGAGATCTATATCCATCTATCTATCATTTTATTTGCAA
>CAOJBK016324421.1:0-11913 GCA_948294925.1 Codiaeum variegatum | reverse complement strand
TTCTATCGACACCATGTGCAATCTAACTCCCGTGGTCAGTTTCCTCGAACCAGAAATTTGAGGTACGCTAGCAGCCCGGAGGGCGAGGCCTCACACTATGCTAATACTATGATAGAGAAAGTCTTAACACTTACTTTTCTTAATATACTGGTGTATCTTAATTCTTTTTTCAATAAATATACTTATTTAATTAAAACCTATATTGATACTATTTTTATTTTTGAACTCAAGTTCCCTTGTGACCCACATTTCTAATCTCATCACCTCCATTTTGATTTATGCTTCATAACTTGGCCTTTAGCTGCTAGCGCTACATTAGTCTGTATGAAGATCCTTAGTCATAGTGATTTATTTTTAGTTAAGCCTTATATTAATCTAATTAAAGAAGGTGATCATGTAAAATCTAAGTCATATATGAGAGTATTTCAAAACAAAATCCAAATCCTAATTCCTTTTTCCATGTCTGATTACAAGATTGGATATATAACCAACAACTCCTTAAGGAAAAAGAATGCCAATACCCTAATATGTAGGGTTATATTAGTGAAAGTGGATTCCCAAAGAAGGTTTTTGATGTCAAAAGTATATTCTCTTTCATTTTGAACATTGGTGGTATTGGAAACTCATTTGAATTGGAAAATGGTTCTAAAAAAATTATTAAATTTGTTAGATGAAAAAAAAAGATTTGGGCTTCTAAATCGATTACTCTCAAGTTGGGTATTCTTTGATTGTATCAATACACTTCACACTTTGATCTAAATGTGAAAAAAATGTTCCTCGATGCAAATTTAGGTGCGACTTACTTTTTTCTATAAGAGTACTGGCACCCTCAAATCTTACTTTTTTCTATAGGAGTACCGGCAGCCTCAAATCTTAGATAATGTTACACAAGTTTTAGGAGTTCTTTTTAAAATTGACAATGTCACTTTCTCAAGGGATCTAGTAGAGTTTATTGATATTGATCTTTCCAAACTCTTTTAAGATAGAATGCATCAATAAAAGCTTTTCCATTAATGTCGTGTATGAAATTTGTCCTTGAGTTTTTAGTATGTATTGCAACATTGGCCATATTTTTGCAAATTATAGGTGGAAGAAGTTTAAGGTACTTAAAAGTAAAAAAGGCCCTTAAAGTGACTAGAAAGGTTAAGTTAAAGGTTCAAAAGCAACAAATTAAGGTTTTGTAACCCTAAAATGAGCACCAACCTGAACTTCTTCCAGAGACAAATCTATGACCTCAAAGCAAGCCAAAATTATACTCAGAATGGGCCTAAAATAGTCAGAACTTATTCAAGAAATGCCAAATTGAACCCAAATCAAAGTGGAATTACACTGAAATCAGACAAAATTGAACTAAATAAGTATAGGACCAAAGAATTGATGGTAGATTTTCAAACCAGATTAGGCCGTTGTTGGCCTATCAATTCATCACTGGTTGGTCGAGCTGTTGTTGATCTTAGGCCTCAAGGCAGTCCATGTAATTTTCTAAATTCTTCTTATTTCCTTATAAATAGACCCTAATGAGTTAATTCAAGTTACCTTTGAGCCTTAAAAGCAGTGCCTTATGAGGCTAGCCCGAAGCGTCATCTGCATGCCTCAAGTTGTGAGCTTGAGAAAACCACCCTTCTTAGGCGGATTGCGCATTTAGCTCGGTTTGTTTGAAGTCTCACATGAGAAGAACCCCCTATAGGCCCGTTAATGCATGGTGTGTGTGAGTAAGTCGTCACTTAATCATTTTAGAAAATTAATTCAAGGGTAAGAAAACCTTTTTAGAATATGACTCCAAAAATGATTTTGCCAAATAGAAAGGGACTAGCCTCGAACCAAAGTCGAATTCTGAGACTTAAATTTGGTTTATAAAATAGTTTAGAAAAATATTTTTTTCTACTTTTCGCTTCAAACAATATGGACTCTGTTAAATGAGCAAATATATACAAAATGCATGCCAACATTACATGAATGACAAATATAACAACCAAAAATAAAAAGAAATAATAAATAAATAATAAATTTCAAAATAAAATAGTAAGGGTCCCTCCTCTAGCCATTGAGGTTCTAGGAAGGGCAAACATTCTCCAAATTGGTAAATTTAATCATGACAAAGATAAGCAAAATGGAAATTGTGAATTAAAATTACATAATAAAAATAAATATTTAAGAGGATCCTTCTGTTAGCCATAAGGCATAGGAAATACACATTCTCCAATGACCAAATAATAAGCAATGGGATAAAATGGGAATAAAAAAAGACAAAATAATATTAAACCAAAGCAAAATAGCAAAGTATAAACAAAACTAAAATAGCAATATTTATCAAAAGAAAAGTGCAAAATTAAAATTGACAAAATAAATGATATTTTACAAAAGAAAAGGGAAAGTAATATATTTTTGGAGTTGATGCCCTCAAAGATGGGGCATGATGGGTCTGACCCCAACCAACAATACCGAGTCCTTAATACAGCTTTGATTTATCTATAATGGGCTTAATTTCAATGGCATGCAATCACAAAAGAAGCGTTAGAGGGCCAGGCTAGTTTCCTGGCACTGGCCCTCTGACGCATAAGTCAATCACTATTCTTAAAAAGGATCCCTCAAGCTTGGTGCTCGAGAGCTATTACAAAGAAGAAAGAAAGAAGTAAGAAGAAGAAGAAGAAGATGAACTTTTCTTAGTTTGAGCGTGAAGAGCCTTATATAAGGATCTTTAGTATGGATAAGCCAGTGATCGAATGGCTGTCACATTTCCTTGGGAAGCAAGGTTACCGTTGGATCAAAAGGTACTATACAAAGGATGAGGTGGCAAGCGATGATTGGCTCACCACCTTAAATATCCTTTTTTGTCTGTGTCTGCCATGACCTTAAAGTGGCTATGTGTGGGGGAGGTAACTTTCTGACAAGTGTGGGCTATGCCAGAATGCGTGCTCTCATCTTATTATACTACCTTAGTCAAAGTGATTTGTCTCGATGTTCCGGACTAGGCTTCCCCTGAGGCCGGAACATCTATCACCCAGTATGCTGACCTTTAGGACCAGTCTTAGAGCTTGCTAGTTCGTAGATCTTCTAACCCATTCGAATTGGCCCTGTCTGTTTCTTATAGAGCCCTTTTCCTTAAGTTAAGCCTCTAGCTAGATCCTACCCCATCTCCTTTGGGTGACCCATTTAACCGAACCCTTTTCAATAGCCCTTCTATTCTCTGGGAAGTTGGATTGGGCTTTCCGGTGAATATCACGTCCACAAAGGACCTCCGCAATGATTGTCCAACAATCCTTTCATCGGGCCTTTTTCCATCATTATCCGTTGAGGCCATTTCTCTAAATGTCTTTTCAATCACTTCTGTAGTACATTATGTTTCATCGATTAACTACGTCGCAGCAGTTTCCACTTCCCCAAGCATAGTTACACACAACAATCATTGCAACTTATTTTCCTTATGAAATATGTTCCTCTGATTGGTCGAGAGGTTTTGTTATGTCCTTTCATACCATGTGTCTTCCTTCCAAATGCTTCTTTTGGGCCTATAAATACCCCTCTAGTAACCGTGGCTTTCTTCACTCTGCTTACCATACTGTTATTATGCTGAAATTTCCCCAAAACTAGCTCTTTCTCCTTTCTGCACTTCAAACCTTTAACGCTTACTTTAACAATGGCTTCCAACCAACCCTAGAACAGCACTGATCAATAAGCCAAGAAAGGAAAAGCTGCTTCTAAGAAGAGGAATAAGGATGTGGAGGTCGCAACCGCTGAGTCAGTTGAGGCTGAAGTGGTGGAATTGGAACCCACTAAGAAGAGCATGAGGGCTTCTCATGTTAGGGACTCATTTTTTAAGGATGAAGATTATAAAATGATCCTTTACAACTTTTGGCAAGACTTAGCCCCTATTTTGACTGATGAATGAGGCTTCTATAAAAGTAACCATACCAATACTCTTCACCAACCTCCCTATGCCTTAGTCGTGCCTGCTACCGATAACAGACTGTATACTCTCGTAGCTAACAAGAAGTTGCCCAAGGACAATGGGCATTATATCATGTTCTTGGAATAATTCAAGAAATGGATGTTGTTTCCTCCCTTACCCTTCTTTGTGGACTGCTTCAGGAGGTTTAAACTGAACCCGCTGATGGTGACCCCTAACACCATCTAGGAAATGCATTATTTCGAGGTGCTTTGCTATGACTTGAGGTGCTCAGATGTCAGGGCCACCATGTTCCAAATGTTCTTCCATCTCCAACCAATAACAGACACTCCTAGAATGTACATGTCTATCCGGCGTAATAATAGGGGGTTATTTTCGAGCATATCGGATAAAATGAAGCCCTGGAAAGAGGCCTTTACCTCTATCAATTTCATTCCGGAGGGGGACTATCTGGAGACTAGATTTGAATTCAATGTGGCTCTTCAACATCCTAAGAAGGCGGCAAAGTTGAATGCCCCTGACTGGCCTGCCAAATTGAAGGAGAGCAAGGAGCTTGTGGAGCTATCATGGAGCGAAAGGCTTAGTATGATCAGTCTAGGTTGCTTATACACTCCTGTGTCCATTCAAAGCTTCCATTTTTCCTCTATTCGTTGGCACTCCTTTCTAAGACTAGTAACTGACATAAGCATCAGAGGGTCATTACCAGGCAACCAGTTTAGAGCTCTAATGCTTCTTTTGTGATTGCAAACCACTAAAATCAAGCCCATTATAGAAAAACCCAAGCTATCTTAAGGACTCGATATTGTTGGTTGGGTTCAGACCCATCAGAGCATACTCGCGTATCCCTCAAAATGGAAATCAAATCCCACACAATTCTCCCTTCTTGAGAATGTGGGGTTGTTTGAATTCAAAAGCTAGTTCATTTTAAATTAATAAAACAATTAATCATTTAGGTCCTTAATCCATTTCAGTGGTTCGATAAAAGAAAAGTGATTTGATTGATTGTGAATTGTTCCTAGTCGGTTTCAGGAAATAAAATAATAAAATAATTAGATTCGACTGAGTTCAAGTAATTTACCTTTACTTTTCGATTTCATGGAATGAGAGAAACAAAGGATTTGATTAGATCAGAGTGTGTTTCCACTATAATGAAATAGTAAAATACAAGAAATAAAAAGAAAAGCTTTATGAGTTTTGAGGGAAAAAAAAGTGAAATCATGTTGAAAACTTCTTTCAAACGATTCAATATTAGTAGGGTTTAGTATCTATAGCGAAATCTCACCAACATTTTGACGTCTTAAATAGATTAAAAATTCTTTAAAATGTATTTTTATGCCAAAGTTTTTATTCAAAATCTATGCATTTTTATGCCAAAGTTGCTACAACTTTGTGACAACAGTTGTTGTCACTAAACCTTGTTATTGCAATTTCATGGTAGTATTACATCGAAATTTTTAGTCGTTCATGCAAGTGCATATGATTGAGTATTCATTGTTATTGTCGCTAAATGTCTTTTTTTATTGTGGTGAGAATTTCTTTCATCCTCTCTTGTTTAAAAGGCATCAGCTAATTTAAAAGATGATTTTGAATTCCAGTATCAAGATTATCAAATCATTGACTTTGTGCTTTTCTGCTTGTACCTTATTTGAACTTTATGGGTTAATTCTTGTATGAATAAGTTTTCGCTAATGTATGTATTTTTTTTTATGTATACGTAACATCCACTAGTCAACCATATTCCTACTTTCGTCGGGAAAAATAAATTGGAAAAAATACATCACATGCCTTGCACGCGTAGCCACCAACTTTTAAAACTATAATTTTTTGAAAATTAAGATATTGCAAATGTACCAAATGAAAATAAAAGAAAAGAAAAAATGCACACATGAAATCACGTCATCTTTGTTTGTGCATGAAATAAGCTAAACAAAACTTATTAAAAAACAAATATGGAACAAGACAAATTTTTGTAGGATTGATAAGAAAGATGAATTTGGCGGAACCCATTATTTATCACTATTAACAAATTGCAGATTTAATATTCCAGGCAAAGAATATATTTCGGGTCTACAAATCATAACTTTGGTTCCCTATTTCTATTTTCTTTTTCAAATCTTTTGACATTAGGGAAATATACTTTGTTATTATATAATGTATTGTTTATTTGGAGTTTATGCATCACGTAACCAAAATTTTATATCCCACTTGCAAATTCTTTATCCCATAATTGATGCCCATGAAATTCGTTTTTTTTTTTTTTATGTAGAGATCGAGATACCAATTCCATTCATTTTGTTGCCAATTTCATAACAACTTTACTATATTTTATTTAAAATCACTTTTGTATATATTTTCTTGTATTTATACATAAATAACATTTCTTCCCATTCGTAATTTCAAACGTTTATACATAATTATATTAATACCACATATTTGTAATATATATTATATCAATATGCATTACTAAATATTTTTAAATACGTAATTATATCACCAATATATTAAAATTTAGAACGTCTCATTTGCATATCAAGAAAATCATCTATAAGTGAATCTATGATAAATGTTTTAGCAATTTTTTTTTCAATATACACTAGCAAACTGTCAGAAAGAAATTCATCATCCATCTCATTATGAAGTGAAGTCTTAACTATATTCATAGCTGAAAGAGACTGCAAGTGTGAGAATAAGAGTTACATCTCTATATACCAGTGGATAAATTTCTGATTTTTTGTTTTTACCATCCGTTGACATAAATCAAATATAGTTTCCAATGTCTCGAAATCAGGAAATTGCCGCACATGATCAAGATGCTCAAACTGCATCCTTAATTATAGCATCTCATGTTTTGCAAAGTCTTGTGGGTAAAACTTTTGTACCAACTTGCAAATATCATCAATTTTGAATGATAAGCACATTTCTCTAGGATCTAAAGCAGAATTAAGAATAATTAGTTCCATAGTATTATCATTGAATTTTTTATTCAATTCTTGCAATTGAGAGTGTATCACTGTATTGAAAATATCAACTTTGTAATGATGCTCTATTGTAATTTCATCTTGTTTATGGTAAGTCCTTCCTGTTCTTGCGATGTAATCAGCACTAAAATCTAGCACAGGTATATTGGCTGTTTCATAAAAAGATTTTGCACTTGCAATTAATTCATCCCATCCATCATCTCTCAATTTTTGAATGAGCAACTTAGTAGATGAAACAAGATGCATTGCATTCAAAATATCTTGAGACTTAAGCTGCAATGCTTGACAAAACATCTTTGAAATCTCTAAAACTTTCCTCATGAGATGCAAAATTAAAACAAATTCAAAAAAAGTGAGCATCTCATAACATGCATTTGCATCTCCACGTTGAGCAGGTGTAGTTCCATCATCAATAATGTTCAACAAAACCTCACAAGTTGCACTAAACATCTTTATTAAACTAGAAATGGATTTCAAATGAGAACTCCAATGAGTATCACCTTCCCTTTGAAAAGAACCTATTTGATTAAGTCCTTTCCCACTTTCAAGGTCATTAATTTGAAGTAAATGAGCAATATTTGAAGCATGAACAACTCTCAATTTATCATTACGCTTGCATGAGGCACCAACAATATTTATAATAAAGTTCAACTTAGTAAAAAATTGATGGACAGGGATAACTTCTTTTGATACAGCAACTAATGCCAATTGTAGACGATGTGCAAAATAATGAACATAATAAGTATAAAGACACTCACTTATAATTAGAGCTTGCAACCCATTCCACTCTCCTCGCATGATACTTGTACCATCATAACCTTGTCCCTAAATATTTTGAACATCAAGGCTATGACGAAATAGAACATAAAAAATACCTTCTTTTAATATTTGTATAGCATTGTTTTTAACATTAACAAGGCTAAAGAAATGCTCTTGTACATAGCCATCTTTGTCAACAAATCTTAAGACACTTGACATTTGCTCCTTTTTAGATTCATCTCAAATTTCATCAACAATTATGCAAAATTTGGAATCACCAATTCCTTCATGAATGGCATTCTTGACTTTAGTGGCCACGAGATACAGAATTTGTTTTTGTGTTGTTGGTGATGTATATGATCAATTTTGTGGAGCTTTATCCAATACTTCTGGTACTTTATCATTAAAAGAAGACATAAAACCCAATCATTCTAAAAAGTTGCCATGATTAATAGGTGTTTTAGACTCGTCATAGCCCCTAAAAGAACATCCTTGAAAGGCAAGCCACATAGTTGATTCAATTGAAGCTTTCAAGTTAAGTCTATTTTCAGCAACTTCTTGAGATGTAAATTTCTCAAACCTTTGTACAATATGTGATGGTTGGTTCATGAGATTTACACTGGCACTTTCAACATTTCGATGAGGTGAAATGAGATCTTTTCTAGTATGTGCTAAAAGAGCACAGTTTTTTCCATCCCTCTCTTTCTTCCATGATCAAAATCCATTAATGGTAAATGCATTTAATCCAGGAGATGCATCTCGAGTATAAAAAACAAAGCAAGGTGGAAAAAAGCATATGTAATAGGAGAATATTCCAACAAAATGAAAATAACTTAAATCGTGGTGGTTAAAAGCTACGAAGATATTTTACCCTAGAGATTAGAAGATTTGTGAGTTCAAAGTCATCAAATTGGCATTGTCAATGTGAAATTGATAGTGATATGGGCATATAGTATGGATCATAAGCCAAGCCCATATAAAGCTACCACAATAGAGGGTCCAAGCGCAGCATGGGAGCCTGATGTGGATGAGGGCCTGAGTGACGGACGTCTTGATAGGTAGCAGTTCTCCTAGCATACAAGTCCATTCGGACCACTCTCCCTTCTAGAGGATAAGTCCTTGTTCATACCACTTTATCATCATAGACCATAACTGGAAATCTCATACCAAAAGGCATCTGAGGAAGATAGAACATATCTACCTAACTACCTTAGTATGGAAGTATGGTGCACCATCCAGCCATAGCACACCTATATCAAGGATGTGCCTCCCAAGCACCCCAAATTAGGAAAAGTTACCTTTTAGTACTAACAACAAGGGATATTCCACCTTTTAAGTCAACTACCAAGTGCCACGTCATTAACATACAAACAAAATCATCCAACGGTAACCTTCCTCACTAAGAAAGTTTATGGACCATCTGATCTCACTCCCCTGGTGTATCCCTTAGTCTTGTCATGCTAAAAATTCAAAGTGTATTTAAAAGCTCCCTAAAAGAGTGATAGTCATAGGCCAACCTCTCAAACGGATCCTCCGTAAGCCAAAAACATTCGGATGAATACTGAAATCATCCGTTGAGTTGGAAACCTGTGGCTTACAATACCACTCGAGATCAGCCATCAATACACAAGCCTTGGCGAACTTCATCTCTAAATGTTAATTCCCCAATGAGAGCTTTAACGAAGAATGAGAGGAGGACAAAGAAAAGGACAAGGCAAAAAGCAAAAAGTAGATAAAATGGCTTGATGTGTGTCAACCGCAACACCCACAAGTGCATGGGGTCATTCCAAGTAATATAACTAGTGAGTCCCGATATCATTATCCCAAGGGATTTATGGGCTCAATCATCCAAGCACTAACTCACTCTCCTATGCTATTTTCTAGCTTACAAATAATTGATTTTGATTAATGACTAAAAACTTAAACATTAAACTTAAACTAAACTAATTAGCAATTTAATACGAAAAACAAAAACAAGGATAAAATTCAAAAAGAGAAGCATCTACCTAGACTTTGACTTGTATTTATATAAATTGCATAGACAATCAACAACTCAATGAGAATTTAAGGCATACATCAAGTGAGTTTTTCATATAGAACTTAGGTTTAATCATTTCTCATGCAATCAAACCCATAATTCCTAAGTAAAGGAAGGAAATCTCTTCTCACAATCAATCAAATAGGAAAAGCATTAAGGATCATGTGAAATAAACATAAACCTTAGGAGTTTATACCTCTATCTCCAGCAAGTATAGCAAACCCAAATGATTTTGAGTGTTCAAAACCTAAACTTTCTATCTCTAGCAAAGATTAGGCAATAATTATCATCAACAAGCATGCATTGAAGATGAAAAGTGTAAACATTAAGAATCAAAAGCATTACTTAAAGAAAACCCTAAATATTGAATAAGTATAAAAGTTGATTAATCCATACAAATGTCAAATACTTTTCTAATCTAGGTAGACAAGAGGTATTTAGTTCATGATAACAAGATTACAACAGAAAATAAAAGAGAAAGAGAGAGGAGCTAAGAAACCCATATGGATCCTTAGAATCTATACCCAAACCCTTAATACCCTTTGTTGAATCTTGGTTGAAACTTGATTTTGAAGTGAAAATCTCTCTTAAATCTTGCTCCTTGATGTGTTTTTCTCAAGAACTTAGTTCTACTAGGGTTTGGAACTAAGAACTTGAAAAGTTATCCAAAATCCCCTTTTTTAAGTAGCATTCTAGCTTTTATACTGCTTGAATTTGTGTGGTCACATCCTATGATCACGATTGTGGCCATTACTTATGAGAATAACCTAGGAAAACCTTCAGAAATAGTAAGCTTCCTAGTGGTCACGGCTCCTGCTCACGGCCCTGACCATCACCCGTGAGCCATCTGCTTCATGTTGTGTGATTTTTTTACCCTTGCATACTTGGTCTAATAGCTCCCTTCTTGCTCACGGGCATTGGTCACACTCGTAAGCATAGCCAGTGACTGCCTCCTTTGTTCATTCTTACTCCTTTTTTCCTTATTCACACTCCAAATCCAATGTTATGTATTACTCATCTCCAGATTGATTTTTAGGCCTAGAAAAGATGAAAACACTGTAAACAAGCACATTAAATGTAATTGGACTCGGATAATGGCCAATAAACAAAGTAAAAATTAGGTATATTTGGTCATTATCAAACTCCCCCGCACTAACCTTTTTCTTATCCTCAAGTAAACCTAAATACTATCCAAACACAACTTCCACTCGTGAATATGAAAGACCCAAAAATGGAAACAAACAAAAAGAGTAAAAAACACTTGCATAGTCATCCAGTTTTCATAATGCTTTGGTTTTATGATTAAACTAAGGACATGGTAATCAAGTTCAGTAGCCATGAAGGCACCGTTCTCACAACCTAACTCTAAGGCAATTCAATCACATCATCAAGCATCTAGTCCTAAAGACATGGCTCTATCAAGTCATTCAACCTAAGCATTCCTCGAGTCACTCAATCGATCCTTCTTAGGAACTAAAAAATTTTCCTTTGTTTAGTGTAAAACATCATGAAATTTTCAATATTTTCAAGGGACCCAACTTAGCTAAACCTAATAGTGTTTTGACGGGAAGGTAAATGCTTTGTGGCGTGAACCCCCGGTTACTCAACTAGTCACGGACTTGTTTAGCCAGATACTAGCACTATACATGGTTTCGCTTTTTGCAATATGAAACCAACAAAATAGATAATAATTTTCAAAGTCCCTTTTTATTTTCTTTTTACATACTTTTTCATGAGTGCACTTTATTTTCATTTTTGTTTCATTTCCTGAGAAAATCGATCAAGAAATCAAGTACTATCTCTAGTTTCTTAAACCAATTCATGCCAAAGAAAAGGACTAAACACTCAATAGTGACTAAACACCCAAGAGCCTAGTCGTGGGAACCGTGCCAAGTGGATTCCTACTATAGACCACTATGTTCAAGGTTTAATCAAAAACTAAAGTCATATGTGAAAACTAAAGTCTATGTGAGTGATTTTAAAAAAAATTGTTCAAATTTTAAGTCTTATCAAAATGCAAGTGGAACTTGTAATGTGATGTGCTTAGTTTTTCCATTCCTGTTTTAGGCATTCATGCATAAAAAAATGAATTCAACATACAATCATGTAATCCAAAAAATAAAATTCAACTCCACCCCCCCCCCCACCCCCCCCCCCCCCCACAAAAATAAAAAACCAAATTTGCCCCACCGGGGTGGAAATAAAAAAAGAATGGATAAAGGGGAGTGTAA
>CAOJBK016322596.1:0-14165 GCA_948294925.1 Codiaeum variegatum | reverse complement strand
AGATAATCTTTTTAGAAAGATAATATTTATTTGTTGATAGATTTAAGGGTTGTTAAGCAACTCAATAATAATAAAAAACTTATGAGTAACTTTTGGATTAACCTGTACTTTTTTTATTATTCAATGTTAAGAAATAATTACTTTTTTTTTTACTTTTTCATAAAATACTTTGATTAATAGTTAATGATTGGTTTGTACATGTACATATCCTTTTATTTAGTGAATATTTTTTTCTTCCAGGAAAAAGAGTGATGGTCCAAACAACTTGTTTTAATATCAAACCCCATTTTCACTATAACTAAACAAGAAAAAAAAAACCTAACTCTATTATAGTCTTACTAATGTTTAGTATAAGAGCAACCTCTACCTCCTTGCCTTCATTCTACCTTTTCATATTATGTCAGACTATCTTAACAAGTATAATATTATTATTGATATCCCTATCCGAAGCAAAAGCTGATATTTTAATTTAATATTTTTAAATAATCTTACTTATTTTTAAATTGAAAACTCTATAGTATGAGCATATAGTTGAAGAACATGATCTAAATTAAGAAAAACTTTTATTAGAATGACACATACTCTTACTTGACTTAGTCCTTGGCTGAGTGCATTGGTCAAATTGAATTCGAATCAAGGTTTATCAATCACTCGCGATGATTTTATTGTTTTATATTGATCCTTTGTTCGGTCACTCACTCATAATTTTGTATCTCTTTATACTAATATCAATCATATTAGAAATTCTTGGTTGTTTATTATTTTAGAATTTTTTATGTATGTGTTTTTTATTCTAAATGTGTAGCTTATTATAAGTATTCTCCTATATTTTTTGATACTTTAAGTATCGATCTATGCAAGACTAATGTATCAATCTATGCAAGACTAACTAAAGATTGAAAATCAAACTATATATCATATGGTCAATATTATGATCATCGATCTATTGTGTCTAACATTTCTTTCCACTCCAACCAACAAAAAAGAAATTTACATTAGGGAATATTTTAGACTCGAGCATCCTATCTTATTATTCCAAGTATTCTAGGACATTTTGGTCTACATTAGCCATGTAACAACTTTTTTTTTTCATTTAGTGTTATCATGGATGAGGTAACAAAGACACTATGAGAGTCACTTTTTGATAAATAACAAAACCTAAGGGTCTATTGAAGAAATTAAAATACCAAATTGAAATCAAGGAAAAGGGGAAAGAATTTCATCACTAAGAGTAGATTAGTCTCCAATTTAGTTAAGATCTTCTATTTACATTTGATTACTTGAGGGAAAAAAAGTATGTAATAATATTCTTAACTCTTAGATAACTAGAATTTATGGTAACTGGAAATAAATAAGATTATATAATTTGATTTAGATCAACTAAGTCAAAACCATAGTCAAAATGGATAAAAAAAAACTAATATTCAAATCTTATAAAATTTAAAATCTAAACAATATTGATAAAAGAAAAGTATTAAGAAAATGGCCTAAGAACCTTTATGTAGTCAGACCAAGTGCTTTTTACCTTTTTTATGCGCATGAGAGCCTCTTTATTTTTAACTTGGTGTTGTTTATCATTTCATCTCCTTTTATTTATATATTTGCCTAGAATTAACTCTATGTTCTTCAATTTATAGATGTCTTCCCCTTATTTTTCTACATAATATATTCATGATATTTAGAAATTATAATAGATTAATTGGACTGAGGTGTAGAATAATAAAGTTATATGAGAAAATTTATTATGTGGCAAAAATTGTTAAAGCACATGTTCATTTAGTTACTTGCTTAAAAGTTAGAGAGAATTATCTTTGTTTCTAACTCAACTGATAAATTAAGTATATTTCATTAACTTTTGGATAAAATACTATTAAGTCCCTCAAATTTAGTGAAAGTCATAGTTTACTCTTTGTATTTTAAAAATCAGTTATTACATCCCTATATTTTATTTTCTATAACATTTTAGTCCTTCCGTTTACAACCGTTAAATTTTTCATTAAAAATTAATAAAAAGTCTAAAATACTCTTCAATTACACTCAAATTTTCATTTTCATGACATCTATACACTATTTATTACTTTCATATGAAGAATTCAATAATTCAAGAATAAAAAATAAAAGATTAATACTGCAAATTGCAAATTAACAAAAATTAAAATTCATAATTTGAAATGAAAAATAAAAACTAAATCCAACTAAAAATACAAACATAAAAAAAAAATACTAAACCCAGAATCACACCAAATATCTCTCTTCCCAAAAATCGTAAAAAACCCAATCTATAAAATTGCTCTATAAACGAACAAAAATTCTTCAAGTTTCATCATCTTTCTAACTTTTTTGGAAAACTGAAATTTATAAATTAAAATAGAAACAATCAAATTCAAAACTCAAATCAATATGCAACATCAATTTAAAATCTGAAAATGCCATGGCTTTGAAATTGATTTAGATAAAGAAAGAAAACAAGGACAAAGATAGAGAGAGAAAGAGAACCCAACAACAAAATTAACTTTCCTTTTGCAGCTCATCACAAATTACCAACAAATGTGATTTTCATTTTGCAAATAAGATTGATAGTGATTCGTGCATCTTGAAATCGACAACAAGAATGAAAGGGTGATTCTTTGATTTCATATCAACGTAGCTCTTTTCTTTGTCGATGTGTGAGAGAAAGAGAGATGATGATCGGCGATGAGGGATTTGATAGAGAACTAAAGGAGAAGCTTCTAATTGCATTGAAATTAAGATTTGATGGCTCTTAGTTTTCATTTCAAATGGCTTTAAGGGAAGAAAAGGAAAAAAATGGAAGGCATAAAATAGAGGTGAGGAAAGAGAAAAGAGAGGAAGGGAGTAGGTGGGTTAGGTTTAGTTTGGGGTATTTTAAGTATTAAAGTATACTCTATCTGTTTCAAAATATAAGGGGTGTTCATTTTTCAAGGTCAAACTTTGACCACAAATTTCTCACAATATATATTTAGAAAATTATAAAATTTATATCGTTAGATTCGTATTAAAAAGTAGTTTCATAATATTATTTTTTTATTAATGTATTTTGAGAGATATTTAAGGTTAAAATAAAATCTCAAAAAATGAAAATGTCTTATATTTTGAAACGGAGGGAGTAATTTTTAATTTTTTAAAACCTTGTAATGGAAAATAAAAAAAAATTAATGATAGGACTCAATTAT
Source organism: Codiaeum variegatum (assembly GCA_948294925.1). Taxonomy (NCBI): domain Eukaryota; kingdom Viridiplantae; phylum Streptophyta; class Magnoliopsida; order Malpighiales; family Euphorbiaceae; genus Codiaeum; species Codiaeum variegatum. Next base: position 10,974 of record CAOJBK016322596.1, on the reverse strand, counting down.
ATGGAATTAAATTACAGGGACGATATAACTGATTTCTCAAAATACATGGACTAAACTATGACTTTCATTATAATATAAGGATTAAATAGTATTTTACCCTTAACTTTTTCATATACAAGTGCATTTCATTAAATGCATACATAGTAAACGGTAGTTTTATGATGCCTTTTCTTATTGTTCTCTATTTTTTAATTTGGCATACCCAAAATATGTACTAATATCTATATAAATACAAATATTGGGCACTATTTTCCTAATTTATTACCCTATGTGATGCAACGAAATAAATAAAATAGAAACAAGTGAATATTGAAATATGTTGATTTACTGAATACCAGAAAACAATTTTGTAAAAATCTGTTGATTTAAAAAAAAAACCCAGGAATTTAGGTATCCAAATCATTAATTCAAAAGAATTATGAAATTAGACAACTTTAGGGTTTCTATGATTTCAGAAAATCATCAAAACTATTTTCAACAAGCAAAATAATAATATTTAAATGACAGATAAAAAATCCAAACAAAAATGGGCTAAAAATAACTAAAGTCCAAAACAATAAAGTAAGCCCAAAACAAAAGAAAAAAAAAATACAAACTAAAGCTTTAAACTTTAAAGTCTCCAAAACAACTTTGAACGACTTTTTTTGGCCTCGTACTAGACTGTTACAAGTAAACCCGATAACTCAATAGAAATTATAAATAAGGAAACTTGGGTTTATTAGTCTCCACTATGGATAAGGGTTCTAAATTTTATTTGATTTCCTAAGGGAAAAAATAGTATATAATAATGTTTTTAGCTCATAGTTAACTAGTTATTCTTTTAGTAATTGAAAATAATAAGATTAATACAATTTAGAGTAAAAAGTACTGGCAATCATTACAGTTTCATGATAATTCTATTTTAATCATTAACCTTCAATTATTTTTTCAAATTGATCACTAACATTTAATTTTGTTTCCACCTGCAGGTCAATAGGACAGGTGGTATGTCCGAATCCAATGTGGCAAGATTCTAGTTACACAAGTTGCCATATCAGCTACCACGTCAATTAAAAATGCAATGTAGGAAGCAACATTAGCATCTTTATTTTCCCATTTAAATTCAAAATTTTTTTAAAAAATAAAATAAAAACTTTTTAGCAAATCAGATTAAAACACCTAGCATCTTCCTCACTAAAGCCCTAATTTAAGAAAGAAGAACACGATATTCTTCAAAATTTCTTCACTTTTTCCATTCTTCAACCTTCATGTTACCTTTTTAATTGGTTCTTCTTCATCAATCTTGTTTCTTCTTCATGTTTGAAGGTAACAACAAGAAGGTTGGAGAATGGAAGAAACAAAGAAATTTGAAGAACATCATGCTTTTCTTGTGTAAAGTAGGTATTTAGTGAGGAAAATTCCAAGTGTTTTAATCATATTGGATGAAAAGTTTTTATTTTATTTTTTTAAAAAATTTTGAATTTAAATGGGAAAATAGAGATGTTGATATGGCTGCCTACATGGCATTTTTAATTGATGTGGTAGCAGAAGTTCTGAAGGAATTAATGAAAGCATAAAGAAGGAATCCCGATGCATTGCCATGGTCAACATCCAACCTAGTGGGAATAGATCTAGCAGTGATACTCATAAACTTGCCATTGATATCCATGTCAAACTTGTTATACAAAAAAGAAGAAAATAATATCCTGAAAAGTAAAAAGCTATTGCTGAAGAAATAGGCATGCTTTTAGAGGCGGATGTGATCAAGGAGGTAGAGTATCCTAAATGGCTCGCTAATGTCGTCCTCGTCAAGAAGCCGAATGGGACATTTTGGATGTGTGTTGATTTTATTGACCTAAACCAAGCTTGTCCTAAAGACAACTATCCTTCAGCATTGACTAATTGGCAGATTCTACAGTTGTTCATGAACTCTATTCTTTTTTGGACACCGAGTCAGGGTACCATCAAATTTGAATGAATCTGAATGACAAAGAAAAGACAAGTTTTATCCTTGATCAAGGCACATATTTCTACAAGATGATGCCTTTTGGATTAAAAAATACAGGGGCCACTTATCAATGGTTAGTAAACATAATGCTCAAGGAATACATGAAGTTCTTAAGTATCAAACCAGAAGATAATTTTCCCAGCCATGTTGTAACCGATCTAGAAGAACAACAAAAGACCACTACTGCTTGGTGGTTATGGGATGATGATAGTGACAAAGATGAGAATGGTAAGGATAATTTAGGGAAATTGCACATAGAATTCGATAATTGTTTAATTGAGCAACCTTAAATCAAATAAAGGGACATGAATGGAATGTAATCAAGTGTTGAAAATATAACACCCAGAATCCAACCACCCACCCTACCTATAACACAAATTATAGAAATCAACCATCCTACCACAAAATCCTTTAAACCACTGCCATCCTTCTCAAAATGCTTATTTGTTGGAGAAACAAGTATGTGGCCAGTACATATGGTCACTAAGTCTTCTTTATATAAGGAAATTCACTTATGGAGGTGTTGGAATAAAAAGTGAGTGAATTTGGGTAAAGAATAAAATAATTACAGGAGGTGAAGGAAGAAGAAGGCGTGCTTAGTCTCTTAGAAGCTCAACCCATAACAAGTTAATGGGTAAAGCTCTTTAATGATGCTTATATAACTCAAAGGCTCATGTTTATACAAAATGAAGAATCAAAAATATTTTTTATTGCTAAAAGAAGGCTATTTAAGGACCAACACCTTTACATGCTCTTCATTTTTTTTAAAAAAAAATTATTTCTAGAGGTAGCCAACAAAAGGTATCCTTCATTCCCTTGGTTGAAGATGAATAACAATAGTTTCCAACTAATACGATATTAAAGAAGCACTGAATGGGAGGCAACCCATTGTGGTTTTCATTTTATTTTATTAAAATTTATGTGTTTTGATTGTGTTTCTTTTTATTTTGTTACTTGGTACTTATATTCTTTTCATTTTCTTTTATTTTTGATGACTATATTACCTTTTACTATTGTTTCATCTTGCCTTGAAGAACTAATCTAGATTGTACCACTTATTTCAAATGGCACCAACACTCAATCAGAATTCCAACTGGTAATGAATGACATAGTAGTTTTTCTTTTCTTTCTCCCCCTTTGATCTTTATTATTTTACACATGTTAGGGGCAATGTGTGAATTAAGTATGTGTGTGTGGGGATAGGGGGTGAATGTGTGATTGAATGTTTTATTTGTTTATGCCGTATATGTCTATATGTAAGAATGTGCAAATGTAATCAAACAAATCAAATTGAGATGATTTATAAAATGGAATATAACCTCTATTTGTGCCAAATTTTTTTAGATAATCATTCATTTAGGTCATTATCTAATTTTCTTGGTTATGAGTTAAGAAAAATGAATGAAATGAATGAAAAAAAGTGCAATGAATGTGCGTTGCTTTTAGAAGGGTTTAGTCGGGTGCCTAATAGAGAAATCTATAAAAGTTGCTTCTATTTGAGTTGTGTTTCAATAACGTTGGGTGCTAAAATTTGTCACTTTAGTTTTGGAATTTCAAATAGTAATGATGTTTTTGAGATTTCTGAAAGTGATTGTCGAGCCTGAAAATTATTTTAGTCAAGAAGCTTAGACTATGCTCTTTATAAATGATGTCATAACTTATTTTTCTTAACTGAAGAGTAAGAGTTCTCTTACTTGTACATTATTTAAGTTTCATTTCCTTGAGAACAATTAAAAGCTTAAGTGTGGAGGAATTTGATATATGCTTATTATGCCTATATTTTGCATATAGATTATGATAGTTTTTATTTTAACTTGAATTTAATCTGTTTGTTTGAGTGTGATTATAGGTCATTTTTAGGAATTCTTTTATGTTTTTAGATGCCATGGATGTTTTCTCTTAGAAAGACACTTTAGAAGGCATTTTGGACAAGTTTTGAGTTAAGCTTTGAAGCAATAAGTGTCAGGCTCATCGAGAAAGGAAGAATAGAGCAAAAAAGAGTTTCAGGGAGTATCCACAGGATGAGTCACACCCGTTGGATACCCCATGGATGCTATATATCAAAATTGTACAAGTAAATATTTCAAGAATTTTAGTTTTGAGACTCAGTGTGTATCCATGGGGTAAGTCACCCCTATGGTGCCACTCGTGGATACAACATCGTCCCTATTTTAAGGAATTTTTTATTTCTAGGATTCACGGGGTAAGTCACCTGCATGAAGCAACCCATGACATTGCAAAAATTGAATAATTTAAATATTAGAGTCAGGTTTTTGGCTATACATTCAAATCTTGACTTCCAGAGATTAGTTCTAAGAGGCAAAACAAAGGTTTTTCAAGGGCAGGACTTAAGAATCTATGATTGGAGGCTTAATATCAAGTTTAGATGAAGATTTTCTTAGATGTCTTCTCTTTATTCCTCTTGTTTTCTTTGTTTAATTTTGTTGTCATGAGTCAATTTAGTCCTCTATCTAGGTAGAGATGAACCTATGGTTTATTATATGAATTGAATGATTTGTTTTCAATATAATCATTCTTTTGGTTAAATTATACATGTGATTTATATTATTTTATCTTAATTAGAAATTACGCGCTTGTTAATTAGGGAATGTTTTCATATTATTGACTTTAGAAAGCATGGTATGAATTGAACACTCACATGTATTGGGAGTTGATTGGGATACTAGAGATAGATCTACAAGGCTCTTTGCCATGATAATTCCTTGTATTTAATGAGATTTCTAGATTGATTGTAATTGAGAAGAGTTTCCTTTTATGATATTTAGGAAATAGGGATTTCATTTCTTGAGAAAGATTGCTTCTTAATTTAGCAGAATGCCAATTTAACTTTAACTTTGATTGTGTTAGATAGTTCATTCATGATTCCAATTAACCTATGTGAATTTTATACATAGATAGATACTTGCCTTCATTGATTTTTCTTATTTGCATCTTTAAGCATTGATATTTAAGTTTAGTCTTTAGTTTAGTTTTAAATTACTTTCACATATCGATTTACCAAATAACAACGAAAATTTTGATCTCGTACTTAACCTTGTCTCTAGTGGAACAATACTCTACTCATCATTATATTACTTGTGTGATTTTTGTACACTTGTAGAAAATACGCATCAAGTTTTTAGCGTCGTTACTAGGGACAACGATTACTATTAGCAATATAACAGTAGTTGTTGACTTATTTTTGTAATTAGTGTGTATATTATTGTATAGTTTGTTTGATCAATTCTTCATTTTTGATTAATATCCTCATACTTGATTTCTGATTTTTTTTCTTGTTAATTCTTCATTTAATTAATGTATTCTTTAAGCCTCTACAATTTAAGGTGATCTTACATGGCTTACTAACATAATGAGGATTGGGATTATTATCCAAGCCAAGTATGGGGATATTCGAGAACTCAATATTATTACAATTGATACATCTATCAAGCTAATTTTCCAACTAAATATGAATGGGAAGCACCACAAAAGAAGTCATCCCTTGAGCTGGCATTAGAAAGATTCACAGAGTCTAGTGATGATGATAGAGATGAAGATGATAATGGTAAAGATAATTTGGGGATGTTGCACACATAATTTGATAATTGTTTAATTGAACAACCTCAAATCCAACAATGGGACATGACTGGAATGGAATTAAGTGTTAAAAATGCAACACCCATAATCCAACCGCCGACCCTTCCTATGACATAAATTCAAAAAATTGAATACCATACCATAAAATCCTTTAAACCACTGCCATCCTTTTTAGAATTCTTATTTGTTAGAGAAACAATAATGCGGCCAATACTTATGGACTCTAAATCTTCTTTAGAGAGGGAAATTTACTTTATGGGGGTGTTGGAATAAAAAGTGAGTGCATTTGGGTGGAGAATAAAAGAATTACAAGAGGTGCAGGAAGAAGATGGCATGCTCAGTCTCTTAAAAGCTCAACTAGCACACCCCATAACAAGCCAATGGGTAAAGCTCTTTGATGATGGTTCTGTAACTCGAAGGTTCAGGTTCGTACAAAATGGAGAACCAAAATAATATTTTATATTGCTGAAAGAAGGCTATGTAAAGACTCACACCTTTACATACTCTTATTTATTTGGATTAATGGAGGTATCCAACATAAGGTATCTTTGACTCTCTTGGTGAAAGATGAATAAAAATAACGTCCAGCTAATATGACGTTGAAAACGCTGAATGGAAGGCAACCCATTATGGTTTTCATTTTATGCATTTTGATTGTATTTCATTTTATTTTGTTAGTTGGTACTTATTTTCTTTTATTTTTATTTTGGATGACTGTGTTACTTTGTTTATGTTTTGTCTTACCTTGAAGAGCAACTTTGAATTTTAGTACTTATTTAACATGGCACCAACACTCAATCAGAATTCCAACTGTCAATGAATGACAAGGCATTTTTTCTTTTCTCTCTATCCTTTTGATATTCTTTATTTTACACATGTTGGGGACAATGTGTGTGTGTGTGTGGGTGTGTGTGTGTCTTTGATGGGGAAGGGGGCTGAATGTGTGATTGAATGCTTTATTTTATTATTCCCTGTATGTCGGTATGTATGAATGTGTGAGTGTAATCAAGCAAAGAAAATTAAAATGATGTATGAAAATGTAACCTCTATTTTTGCCAAATATTTTTTAAATAATCATTCATTTAGGTCATTGTTCAATTTTCTCAGTTATGAGTTAAGAAAAATGAATGAAATGAATGAAAAAAGTGCAATGAATGTGCATTACTTTCAGAAGGGTTTAGTCGGGTGCCTAAGAGAGAAATCTATAAAACTTTCTTTTATTTAAGTTGTGTTTCATTAAGGTTAGGTTCTCAAATTTGTAACTTTAGTTTTGGAATTTTGAATTATTATGATGTTTTTAAGATTTCTGAAATTGATTATTGAGTCTAGAAATTAACTTGTTAACTTGGAAGCTTAGACTATACTCTTTGTGAATGATGTCATAATTTGTTTCTCTTAACTCAAGAGATGGAGTTTTCTTGCTTATACATTGTTTAAGTTTGTTTTGTGTTGCGGGTTAAGTGTGTGTATGTAAATATACGAACAAGATTTTAAATAATAACCCTTCTCTCTAAGACTATAGCAGAGGGAGTAGGGTGTCGATCACATGGAGTTAGAGGTTTGTATTGGTTAGATACCAATTAGTTTGGACAGGCAAGCATACAAGTAAAAGAGGTTTGATTAATAACTATTAAGACTAAAATGAAAAGCAAATAAGACTATATAATAAAGAAGTTAGGATTGTAAATCAAGAATTATTATGCAAGGCTGTATGATTGGAAAGATGGCCTTTAGTTTCTACATGTAATTCTCATTGTCATGCAAAAGCATTACTAACTAAATTTTGCATGCATTCTCATGACTATGCAAAGATAGAAAATAACCAAATAGATATGCCAATTAAATTCCCTTAAAGGAGATTGCTTGTCTCCAAGACAATCTTATACTTCAAGTAATTCTTATTGAGTTCCATTACCTTATCCCAATTCTCATTGTGAATAAGACAACTCATGAGTTCTATATAGTCATCAAACATACAAACTAATTCATGCCAATAAGAACTAAATCATACTTAATAAAATATGTGAATTATTCTATCATTAAAAAAACTAACAATATATCTAGCCTATGAACTTGGTAATATGCATATGATGAACTGGCAAAGCAAACATAATGAATAAATAAATTAATAGGAGAAAGGAAGAAGAAAATAGACGAAAAACTCCTTTTATCCCTTAGAAAATTGCTTGAATAACAAGAATGCTTCAAGCCTTTAAGACAAACTAAGAACTTAGACTTAGAGTGTTTATAATGTTTGAGAATTCAAAGAGATACAAATTAGCCCTTGATTGGTAACTAATTAAAACTAAAAACAATCTCAAAAGATGTCTAAAACTCTACCAAGACTAAGGTATTTATAGACCTTAAGTGTCCCAAGATGTGTCCCTTCCAATAAGGTGTCAAAATGAAAGGTTGCATTGAAAAGGTGTTGTAACTACTCGTGACATTTAGTCATGACTCGTTCCATCTGCTCTCTATGACCAGTCGTACCCTCTAGTCACGACTCGTGACCATGGATGGCTTATAGTTTAGGCAGGTTAGCTCATTTTTTGTGGTCTCAATTGGTCCCATTTTCTCTCTGTCACAGCTTGTAACCCCTTGGGCATGACTCGTGATAGGCATGAACCTTATTCTTGGCATTTCTTTGATTCAATCTATTATTCCTTGAAGTCTTTAAGCCTTTTGCTTCCATTTCTCATTAAAATGAACCTAAGTACTTAATATGGCTTATCACACTTAATAAACACATAAAAACACTTAAAACATTAAGTAAATAACATGCATTCACTCATTTATTATTAAATGTTCATTAGAAAGTTATACCTAATTGCATCATATCATTTTGCTTAAGCACAAACAAAAGCTCAAGTGTAGGGGAATTTGATATGTGCTTATTATGCTTATATTTTCCCCTAGATTATGATAGTTTTTTCTTTAAATTGAATCTAATATGTTTTTTTCAGTGTGATTATAGGTAATTTCTATGAATTTTTGATGTTTTTAGATGCCATGGATGTTTTCTCTTTAAAAGACACTTTGGATGGCATTTTGGAAAAGTTAAGAGTTAAACTTTGAAGAAACAAGTGTCAGGCTTGTTGAACAAGGGAGGACAGAGCAGAAACGAGTTCCAGGGAGTATCCATAGGGTGAGTCATGCCTGTGGGATACCCTGTGGATGCAATCTATCCAAATGGTGCAAGTAAATTTTTCAAGAATTTTGGGATTTGAGATTCAATGTGTATCCATGGGTTGAGTTAGCCCTATGGAGCCACCCGTGGATACCGCACTATCCCTATTTTTTGGCTTATTTTAAGGAATTTTCAATTTTCATGGTTCACAGGGTAAGTCTAAGGCACCTCGTGATATTGTAAAAATTGCATAATTTAAAGATTAGAATTGGGGTTTTGGCCATACTTTCAGATCTAGACTTCCATAGATGAGTTCTAAGAGGTAAATGGAGGTTTTTTAAGGGAAGACTCAAGAATGCAAGATTAGAAGCTTATAATCAAGTTTGAATGATAATTTTCTTATATTTCTTCTCCTTTTTATTTTCTTTGTTTAATTTTACTGTCATGAACCAATTTACTCTTTTATCTAGGTTGAGATGAACCTAGGGTTTATTATATGACTAGAATAATTTGGGATTTTAATATAATCATATTTTTGGTTAAATTTTACATGTGATTTATATTGTTTTATCTTAATTAGTAATTGCTCACTTGTTAATTAAGATTTTTTTTTTCATATTATTGACTTGAGAAAGCTTGGTATGAACTAAACACTCACATGTATTCGAGGATGATTTAGATACAAGAGATAGATCTATAATACTCTTTAACATGATAATTCCTTATGTTTAATATGATTTCCATATTGATTGTAATTGAAAAGAGATTCTTTTAATGGTGTTTAGGAATTAGGGATTGCATTGCTTGAGAAAGATTGGTTTATAATATAGCAAAATGTCAATTCGACTTTAAATTTGATTGTGTTGGACTGTTCATTCATGATTGCAATAAACCTAAGGTGATTCAATACCTAGATAGATACTTGCAATTGATTATTTTTTATTATTTGCATCTTTGAGCTTTGATATTTAAGTTTAGACTTTAGTTTAATTTAGTTTATTTTTAAATTACTTTCAAATATCGACTTGGTAAACAACAACAAAAAGTTTAAGCTAGTACTTAACCCTGTCTTTAGTGGAATGATACTCTACTCATCATTGTATTAATTGTGTGATTCTGTTCATTTGTAGCAAATACGAATCAATAATCATTCTTTCTACATTTCTTTCAGGCTCCATTAGGGATAAGTTCATCATTTTGGCTAATCGTATACTGTATCAGTCATATGAACCTCTTGTACAAAAAGGTTAGCATCTGCATTCACAATCTCCACATACTCTTCTTTGAAAAGGATAAGCATCAAATGTAGGCTCAACGGTAGGCACAAATTGTTAGCAGTGTATGCCCTAGAGCTTACACTCAGCATGTGAATGCAAAAACCTAACTGGCTTAAGTATATATGTTCTTTAAATGAAAACATTCCATATATCAAACATATATATGTCCCTTATGTATTCTGTAGGGAATTTATTCTAAAAGAGTTTTGAGAATATGAGTGACAAATTGCCCTTTATACAGATGCATTAAAGGTTATTCGTGGTCATAAGATTATTGGTAGGGACGCCATTAATTCAAAAGACCATCACCTCTGTTGTCATCTAAGATAAGTATGAGATACTTATTGGTATGGAGGTAGTGAGTCTCATGCTACAGACATTTGATGTCATGACAACACGTGAGCATACTCATGGTATGAGTAAGTTGAATAGTGATGTTAGATGATGTATACATGGGTCGATACCTAGTAGTCAATATCACATCATCTAGATCATGATTGTTCATTTAATCCTTAGAATTGAGGTGACATGTTATCTGACATATTGATGGCTATGTTTTGTTATTACTTATATACCAATGCTAGTCATGTATTGGTATATGGCATGTGGTGGCCATAATCAGTGGTATGTTAGGATAAGTGTTTAACCAAGAAAGGATTCATTAACTTCGGCAACTGAGGAAGGAATCCTATGAATTATGATTGTTCTTGATATGCAAATCTCTTGCTAGAGTGGATAAGGTTCACTAGAAAGAGTTTCTAGTAGGAACTGGGTTTATCGAGAACTCAAATCGGATAAAGGCCATATGATATGGCAATAAGGTTTCACTATTCCATGACCCTAGTTAAGATCGAGTACCCATAATGAAGGGATTTCAGTGCACGGTAATTATGATCGAGAGATCCATGCTAATGTTAAGGATATGATCACCGACATTTGTCTTTTAATTAGGTAGTCATGACATGTTATGCTAAACATCACCCAAA
>CAOJBK016321703.1:0-11080 GCA_948294925.1 Codiaeum variegatum | reverse complement strand
CATCACCCGGAGGAATTTTTGCATGGGCCTTGAAGAGGGAATACACTCATGGGCTTGACACCACAATCCAACCCAAAACCTTAAGGCATTGAGTTTATGGGTCCTTCCCATTTATATATCCCTCACCAATCCCATCTTTTTCCGATGTGGGATTTTTAGCACTCTTGAAATCCTAACAGTTTCACCTATGATAAAAACTAATGAAAATAAAATTTCTCCTACTGCAAATAATAAAATCACAAATATTAGAAATTATATTTTAATTTCTATTTCTCAAGAAATTAATGAGGAAAGACCTCAAGCATGCCAATTATCATTAATTGGTCGTTTAATTTTATCAAAAGAGGATAAACCCAATGTCCATTATGATTTTAAATTGAAATTGAATTCATTGTGGGAGATCAATTCTCATTGGAAATTAATTTCTTTCGGTAAATGATACTTTCATATTTTTCTTAGATCAGAGAATGATCATAATAGGGTTTGGAGTCACGGGATGATTAATCTTAAACATGGAGCTTTTCGTTTACAATTTTGGGTGCCGGGATTTAATCCGAAAATGTAAAAATCAACAACGACAAAAGTTTGGGTCAGACTTTATAAATTACCATAGGAATTCTGGCATATTAAACTTCTCAAAGAAATTGCTAGAGGTATTGGTGTCCTTTTGAGGATAGATTCTAAAACTCTAGATGGAGAATTAGATCATTATGTAAGAATGCTCATTGATATTGATTTGTCTAGCAAATTGCAGGAAACATTAAATGTGAAAATAACTAATCAATCTTACTGGATTGATGTAATGTATGAAAGTTTACCTTCTTTCTGTCAAACATATTTTTTTATTGGTCATATTTTTTATGATTGTAGGCGAAATTTAAAGCCTAGAGAAAATACGTACTTGATATTTGACAAATTATACTTTATTTATCCCCATATTATTGGTGATTTTTGCTTTTTAAATTGAATTTAATTTGTTTGTTCTAGTGTTTTCAGTCATTTTTAGGAACTCAAATGGATTCTGGAGCTAAGTGGAATTACTTCGAAGTTTGAGCTCTAAAGACAAAGAAAATGCCCTAAAACGGATTGAAAAAATAAGTCCTAGGGAGTCTCACGGTCTGTGAGAAAATATTGAGAAAAAGGGATTTAGAAGCTTCTCACAGGCAGTGTCACGGCCTATGACAAAGACTGTGAGAGAATGACTCCTTTTGTTAATGAGAAATAGTAGCTTCTCACGGGCCGTGACAATGCCCGTGAGAGCTTAATGTCTATTATGCAGAAATTTGATTGGTTTGAATAAATTTCGGTATTTTGAGCATAATTCGAGTTATAAAACTCCAATTAAAGTGATTCAGATACCATTGGAAAGTTAAGAGAAAGTTATACAACTTTGAAGAAGACTATAAAGTCAAATTATTTCATCTTCATATCTAAAATTTGCACGAAAGTAAGATATCTGATTCTTGATACCAATCTAACTTATGTTGACGTGGTAAAAATTGGTCAATCCATGCTTGACACCTGTCTAAACCTTAGTGAGCTTTAAATAACTATAAAAAGACATCCTTTATATCAGATTGGGGGCTCTCTCTTAGAGTTTTGGATAGCCACTCCCTCAATGGGTTAGAGAGAGAAAAGTACAAATTTTTCATGGTGAAGATGAAAAAATTATAGACTTTGAAAGAGGAATGAAGATTTAAGTGAGGATTTCTTATCATTCATTGAGTGTTTGAGTTTTCTCTACATTCTTTTGTATTTTCTTTTTCAATTTTGTGCTATGGATTAATTTGTTCATTCATCTAGATATTATGAATCCTAATTTTGATTGTATGAATTGAATATTTGGTTTTGTATCAATTTCATCTTTGGATTGTCTTATTTTCATGATTTATGATTTTTATTCTAATTTTCAATTAACGGTTTGTTGATTGTATATTGATTCTATATTAGATAAGTAGAGATACCCTAAGATAGATTGATCACTCATGGAAGTAGGAAATTGATTGGAGTGCTAGAAATAGACCTACAATATTTGTTTGGATACTATTCTTTTGAACTTAATGCTACTTCTATTTGATTATAGGTTGAGAAGAGATTCTCCTATAATACTTAGTAAGTTAGGGATTTAATCACTTGAGAAAGATTTATATCCAATATAGTGAGAGTCCAATTCAATTCATTGTTTGAATGAATCATACCATTGTTCTTGACATGCATGAGAGTTTAGAGAGATTCAATATCTAGATGAACTTCACCATTGGTTTTCTATCATCTATCCTTTATTGCTTTCATATATTAGTTTTAATTAGTTTAGTTTAATTAACCTCAAATTTGATTCAACTAAATAATAATTTAAGTTTGAGATAGTACTTGTGTCGGTGTCTCTGTGGATCGACCTTGTCATTGTTATACTACCTAAAGGATAGGTGCGTTTGCCTAGAGCCAGTTTAGAATTAGCCGTCGAGCTTTATAAATTGTAAAACCTCTAGTGTTGCTTCGCAGCAAACATCAGTACCCACAAGATTCTATGGCACATGCTAAGAGATGGACACAAAAAAAAGAATGGTCCTACCACTGTTCTAGATGATACTGCTCTCGGATCTACTGAGTGGCAAAATGAGCTTGTACAGGTTATGCCTGCAACAACAACTAATATTGCAGAAAAATCTTCAGAGCCTCCTTTTAAAAATAATAAAACTGCTCCAACTGTTGATGTTGAGCATGAGAATGTTGAAAATTGTTGTTGTCTATAAAGGATTAGCAATTGATGATTCTATTGAACTTATTACTAGAGATATTATCTATCATGTTGTAGAAGGTGATGACAGTCATCATGTTTATGGAAATTTATCAAATAGTAATACTCAATTTGTTATTGAAACAAAGGATACAACTGAAAAAAGTGTTGAAACCACAGTTGAGTCTGAATCAGAGAATATAGAATTCTCTCATGATGTTTCATTAGGGGAAGCTATTGATAAGGAAGAAACGACATGGATTAGTGTTACCAACAAGAAAAAGCAAAGCCCAATGAGTGGCCAAAACTCTGATAGTTCAAAAAATAAAAATAAATCTACTCTCTCCAGACGTCCTTCAAGAAATAAGAAATTTCCACTAAAATTTGATATTTATACTGCTTGATTGATTTTAATTTTACTCTTTTGTTCTTTTTTTTATTGTACTTTTTCTTTTTTATCTTAATAATACGGAGTTTAATTCTAACTTTTATGTTTTTAAAAAAGTATTTTTTTTTGCCAAGAATTGAAACATATGTTAGAATTCCACCTTAGAAAATTATGAAATATTTAGGAGGCATGTATATGACAATCGAGGGCAGACTCAGGGGAGCAAGTGGGCTCCAAGATTCAAAATTTTTATAATATTACACATAAAGTTTTCTAAATTTTAACATTTGTTCCCCAAAATTTTAATATTTATCCTCTTTTAAATTTTAAAAATTTAAATATAATCTTATAAAAAAGTGAAATTATTAAATTTCGCGCCCTCCTTCCCATGATTAAAATTCTAGGTTCGCCATTGATGACTACAATCCAAAAATTATGATTATTATCAATTGATATAGGTCTAAAATAACTTTAAAAGTCTAAGTTCAGAGAAATAGTCTAAATATGGATGATTAAAAAAGTCATTAGTGCGTTGGTGAATCCCAGACTGAGCCCCAAAAGGCATTTGCGAAGGATCCAAGGGTCTAGGCTTGAAGACAATGGCTGAAGACCTGAGAGAACAACACAAACATCCATCTTTGGCCTATGGATAAAGATGATCCAACTACTTTTGTACAAATGCTTACTTCAATCATTTTGTTCGCAACACATTTTTATCAGTCCTTTCTGACACTAATACATGTCCTAACAGAAACAAATTTATTCTTTTTTTTTCACTCCCTACATATTGTAACAGTCAGTAGGGCCCATTAACTACCAAAGAGACACTAAAAACACTCTCTGCTAGTCATTATACTAGCTTGATACATTTCCATCATTACATAAGGAGTTCTATTCAGAGATGATTGCCGTTCCATCAAAGAGCTCTATTCTCTGTAATTCACAAATCTCTCAATGTTTTAACAGTTTTTGAGAGTCTCTATTTTCATCCTATATTCATAATATTGATTTGTGCATTGAAAGTTTTTCGTCAGACATACTTCTTTACCCTTTTTGACATATTTCCTTCTTTTGCAAACTCAATAAATCGAACTCCATCCAACAGTAGTGGTTCAAGTACCAAATCCACATATCACTAAGTATGGAGCTCATCACTAGTCATTTTTGTATGATTGATCATAGGATCCCCTCATAGACTTTAAAATGGTTAATAAAACCTTTTACATGGCATCAAAGTTGGTTTAGTCCGATTTCCCTACACTACTAGAAAAACAAGTATATTGCGGCATTTTTAAATGGTTATGGAGGCGCTTTTTAGCGCTGCTAGGCCTTTTTGTGGCGGTTTTATATGCGACGCAGCCTTATGTCCCGCCGCTATACCCTTTGGCGACTCTTTTGACTATCATTGGTGTAAGCAGGAAAAAAGTATCTCAAAACTTGCAACAATTTTGCAAAACAATTGCGGCACTTTTTTAGCATCACAAAAACATAAGAACGCAATCAAAAGTGCTTTTTAAATTATTGGATATTTTATTTTATATCAAAATTAAAAAATAATATATTATATAAATTTTCATAAAGTTCATTTATAAATTCATTCATGCTAAAGAGAAGATTTGATTTCATCCAAATAATCCAAACATATGTGTTTACATGAGAATGTGTCATTGTTAAAAAAACAAACACATTATTTTCCAGTGATCTCAATACATCTTTTAAGCAATCTCTCTCATAAGCTTTGCCATAAATATTTGTAATATAAAAAACCACTAACATGTCATCAATTGCAACCTTTTCAAGAATGTCTAGAAGGTGCCTCTGCAATTAGATCAAAAACCAAAAGATTATGAGAAAAGTCCCAACAAAATGTAGAAATTGGTGTTTGTAACTCAATTCTCAAACAGAATCAATGATATTCCTTAGCAAGGCAACATAATCATTATATGTTAATCAACATTAACTAAGCAAAATTCAATTACCATGTTAATTGCAACAAAAAGCAGAATCCAAATATTGAGATATTCAACAACTATTTATGCAAATATCAACTTTATTTGACAACCTAAGAAATTGAATATTAGAGGCATCACCTTGATACTTTAGAGAAAAATTTGTCCCATAAATTGAATGCTCACATCTGCCCTAGCAAATATTTTCAAAATGCACATATAAACAAATAAACCAACCAAGGCTATAGCATCCATGAAAAGGAAACACATCTGCAGTTTATGCAGTTCATGAGACGAGAATTATATGCCTCCATCAACAACTCATTCTGCTTCTCCAAATGCCTTCAAACTAACAAAAAAAAAACTAATTTTAACAATGAAAATTGGAAATTATGTCAGTAAAAGTCAATACTTCTAACCAAAGGAAATAACTTTAATACTACTCACTTCCCTCAGTAGATATCACTCAAATTTCAAATATAATTAAACATTACTTTCAAATTCAGACAAAACAAGAAATGAGTACATAAACAGAACCAAAACATTCCTTAACATCTAAATTAGAGTAAATTCCCAGTAAAACACTGTGACGCAAGCCAAACCGACAACCACCGTCTCCGCGGCCACCTCCACCGGGACCCCTCTAATAATCTTTCATTATTTACTGTTTAGAAGTCAGAGCATTCTCCACAAAATTATTGGTTTTATCAAATGGAGTCTGTTCACATATCTGTTCTCATGAGTCTGACCAAATTTGTTACATTAATTTCAATTTCAAAATTCAATTTTAATGCCTCAAAATTATGTCCACCCTTTAATGTACATACAACAACTGTAATTAAGGAAATAGCTTTGTTATTTTTTTTAATAAATATTATTAATTTTTTCTATTGATAGATTAAACTTTTTTGAAATGTCTAATCAAAAACAAAATTAATTTTTAGTTCAATTAATTTTCTAAATTTATAATTTTAGATTAAATCACTTTAATTATGTCAAATAAGCTAACTTTTAATTGCAATTCAAGTCTAGATTGATTATTCAATGGTGGAGAGAATGGTTTATGGTTCAACTTATTCAATCATTGGTTCAACTATTTTAAAAAATATATTTTTTACAAAATAACTTTTAAAATCTTTTATTATGGATTAAAACTTCAAATATAATATAGTTATGTTAAATTTTACATTTTTTTTAGAGTTAGAAAATTAAAATTTTTCATGTAAATTTTTTATTTGAGATTTTTTTTTTCAATTTTTTAATTTATCTGTTTCAACCACATATTTTATTTCTTAAATCTAATTATACCAATTAAGTCTTCGATTTTCGATTCAACCCAATTCTTAATTAAAATTTCTATAAAAAAAATATTGACTCTAAATTATTAAAAATCAACTAGCTAGTTTCAAACACAATGATGAACAATACATCACTTTCCTCATCATATGTTGATGGATGAACTTAAACGTGGGGAAGGGAGCTTTTAGACTTTAAGATTTTTATTCCAAATTTTTTTACAATCTTTTATTTTTCTTAAGGAAAGTGTAAGTTATTGTTTCCACATATTTATGAATTATTAAATTACAAAGTATATATGTTTGATTTTTTTTTATTAAATTACAAAGTATATATATATATATATAAATATATAAGCAAAATAATAGATTCTAGAGAAAACGACATTCTCCATGTGGTTTTGGAAATAATTGGCAAAGAGCTGTGTATGTGATTTTTAATGTCGTTTCTTTGAGTAATGTTGAAGCAAATAATAAGCAAACATGACTGGGGACCCTTAAATATATATTCTTGATTGATTTTTTCTATAAAATTCCTCATTATATACTTTTTTTTTTGTTTATTTTAAACCAATAATTAATATGATTAGACAATTAGATTTTTTTTTTCTTTTATAATTATTGAATTGTTTACTTTTATTTTGTCAATTATTTATAAGAACATGGAGAATGTGATATTATTGATTTATTTTGTACTTACAAAACCTTAAATTTTTGGCATGAGGAATACTTTTAAAATTTGTAACAAACTAACGTCGGCATTTTGTAATACTTTTATTTTTTTTTTGTTTGGATATCATTAATTTTATAATAATTTTGGGATAAAATTAAAAAAAAAAACTCATAACTTCATATTAAAAATTATACATATGGTATGTCTATTTTTGGGCATACATGTATAAATTTAAAATGTTTGACATTTTAAATTTAGATTACAAATTTTAGAATTTTGTATTTTTTTTTAAAAAAAAAAAAGCAAGATGAATAGACCTTGGACCTAACATGTAACACTTTCGTGCAAAATCAATAAAAATTTAATGAAATAATTAAAGGAACTTAATTAACTTAAATTCTATTAATCCAAATCAATACACAAATCCAACCAAATAATGAATCAGTCCCAATAAAATATTTTCAATTCAAAAGCAAATAAAAGGTGGCAAGTTAATTTCTATATCATATATCATTCAATTTTTGGTCCACATTCCATCTTAAACTTCTTAATTAGCCATCTTAATTATTGTCTAATATCCATTTATGTATTAGCTGTTTAACAGTAATTAAAAGACAAAATACATAATTTTTTATTTTTATATTTGTAAAAAAAAAGGAAATTAAACTTTTTTTTTACACCAAAAAGAAAATTAAACGTAATCTAAAACTTTTATATCATTCTATAAAAAAAAACACTTTTATATCAGATATTATATCCAATATTTTATTTTTTTTCAATAATACTGCAAAAAATAATAATTTTAATTAATTCTCTTTTTTAAAACAATTAATTAACTTTTTTATAATCCTTATTACTCACAATTTTTTTTTTCTTTTTTAGCCTTTTTTAGACTTTCCCAGTCCTTTTTAACTTTGCGGCCGCATGGTTTTAAACCAAAAAACACAAAGAGACTCAAAGTAATTCGCTGGCGTGCATAATTTATATAGAAATTATAAAAATAGAAATAAAAAAACATCGAGTTCACACATGCACACCGAGTCATACCGACTTGACTCATTGGACCGGCCACAACCGCAAATCACGCCTACTCGTTTTGAGGCAAAAGGAATGCCACTGTGGCACTTTTATATCATTTCTACATTATTTTATAAACAATAATAAATAAATAAATATTAAACACTCTTTTAAATATCTCTAAATTTTTATTAATTTCTCAAAAATATAATGATAAAATACACAACTTTACCAAAAAGTTCCACCGGATTATCCGACCATCCTTCTGGACGGAGATATTTTTAACAAACAAATAAATAATATATATATATTTATAACAAAATCGGCCGGAAAAATATTGCCGTCAATACAAAATTTGCCGTAAATGACAAAACGGCAGAAAAAAAATATCACTGATCACTGACTCAGTTAACTCAAAGTGCCACGAGTGGTTCAGAGAAAAACGAATCGCCGATTTCTTGAAAAAAATCATCATCAAAATCAGGTGGGAATGATTCAAAGTCTTGAAACATATCACTAAAATCTTGGCAACTTTCTTGTAAAACGGTGCCGTTTGTTTTTATTGTGTCTTCGTCAAAGAGTGAAGGACCAGTACTTGAAAAATCCAAGAAATCATTCAAAAATGGTTCATCAAACAACGGCAAATCCAGCGGTAATAAATAATCTGATGATGATTCAGTCTCAGTTTCCCTTACACACTCTCGAACAACCATTTCTGGTTCTGGTTCTGATTTTTCAACCGGTTTTGGCCGTTCAGATTCTCCACTCCTGAAATTGAGTACAGAAGTTGGAGAAGCCAGATTATGAGTCGACTCAGCACCTGACTCGTAACCAGATGTTGAACTCGTGTTCAACTCAGTCTTCTCCTGTTCTTCTTTCCCCGGTGGAGTAATAAAATTAGTTAAAGCATCAGGTCCACGAAGCTTAATCGCTGCATTATCATAAACCATAGCAGCCTCTTCAGCTGTATTATAAGTTCCCAACCATAACCGAACTCTTCTTGCAGGATCTCGAATCTCTGCCGCCCATTTTCCCCATGGCCGTTGTCTAACTCCCCTAAACTTCTTCCCATTCGTAGCCACTGTATTTAATTTCAGTGGCCGGTGACTTGCTGCTGGTGACTTACTCGCCGTTCTTTTTCTTCCATTTGAAATAGCTATTGTCTCTTTACAGCTAGCTTCAATACTAATCTCATTCACATACCGTTTCACTCTTTTCCGAGTGAAAAACTCATCTCCTTCTTCATCGCTTGATGAATCAGTAGCGTCTGGGTCTGTAACTGAAATTCTTACCACTCTTGGTGCGTTTTGCTCAAAACGGTGT
The DNA here is from genome assembly GCA_948294925.1 of Codiaeum variegatum. Lineage (NCBI taxonomy): Eukaryota > Viridiplantae > Streptophyta > Magnoliopsida > Malpighiales > Euphorbiaceae > Codiaeum > Codiaeum variegatum. The sequence goes on along the minus strand of CAOJBK016321703.1, from coordinate 1,698 downwards.
CGTTTTGATTCATCGGAAACTTTTTTCAGTTTTGTGAATTTTTTTGTGACTTGTTTGTGTTCTGTGTATTTCATTGGAAATAAGATACTTTGCTCCATTTTAGCATAAAAAATTAGAGTAAAAAAGACGGAAAAAGTGATAAATAATCAGAGAAGTTTGAAGAAGAAGTGAAAAAAACATAAAAGTGATTTTCAAAATTAAAATCAAATTACCTAAATTTTTAAATTTATAGAGCAAGTGAAGGAATAAAAGAGGAAAAAAACAGGTGGAAATAAAGCAAAATAGGAAAATTATATAAAAGGGAGATTTTTTCTGAGTTTTACTTGCTTAATTTTTCCTATACTGGAAGCAAAAATGGAAACTCAAGAAAGGAGAAGAAGATGATTTGAGGAAAAAAAATCTACAGAGAGAGAAAAAGAAGCAGGATTTTAGTTGGCAAAACACTGAAAATCGCTGTTTTATAGGATCCCAAATTGGAAAAAATATTTTTAATTTTTTTTTTAAATGTTTCAAAAATTTTTTAAAAAAAAATTAAAAATTTAGGACTGGTTTGGTTCGGTTCATTTGAAGATTCCGGGCAAGAGTGAAATTAAACGATAAACGTTCCGCCGCATCTCGGAAATGAGTGTAGAGTTTCACACGTGGAAATATGGGGCCTACTGTGAAAATTCTGGTCCAATTGGAAAATAGTATAAGGTGCTGACTCAGCAATCTCGAATGGTGTGATTCCAATCACGTGAGGCCCAAGATACCCGGGTCCGTTAAAAATTAATTGGTCAAATTATACCAATTAATCACTTGGTTTGACTAATTAAATTATGTTGTGGTTAATTACATTTTTGTTCAGTAGGGGATAAGGGTAATTTCGGAAGGTTTGTGATTCTGTGTATAACACTTCATTTTGTGCTGGATTCTGCCGGTAAATATATAAACTAATTTATCTTATTATTTTTATAGAAAAAAATATAAAATAAGATCTTAGAGTATGTAATTCAATTTATTAGTAAAATATAATTTTTGTTCATTTTCATTTGATGTAGCGCTGATATATCTTATACGTGTTAAATAAAAATTGATGTTAAAATCGATAAAAATCCTAAAATTTTCATAAATTTTAAATTATAAATACATTAAAATATTGTATTTTTTCATATTTTTATTATTAAAAAAATTTAAATAAATGAAATTACATAATAAATTTTGTAACTGAAAATGCAAACCGAGACTTAATTTACGGTAAAGTCCATATAAAATACAAAAATAAAATGAAAATATTATATTGAAAAAAAAATAAATCAATGAAAATGTTGGAAAATGATAAATAAAATATATATTTTTAAAAAATGTATTTTAAAATTCTAAAAATGATATGATGAAATAGGAATATTTTCTAGAACAACATATATTTTAGAATAAGTTTAGTTATTTAATAATATTAATTGAGTGAAAGATATTTTACTATAATGGTCATATGTATATATTACATATATGAACCCAATAAATACTATAGATATTTAAAGAAATGTCTGTTTTTTACAATTTTTTCTGATAATATAAATATTTATAATATTAAATATTTTTATTTCATTGAATTAGTGTATACAAACTATTCTTTTTGTAAAAATAACTTTGATTTACTTTATATACTAATTTTTGTATATATATTAATTTTTATATATAAAAATAAATTTTAATAAA
>CAOJBK016321474.1:0-10970 GCA_948294925.1 Codiaeum variegatum | reverse complement strand
AATGTTCAAATTAATTTTATTATATATTTATATTATTTTTTGTTATTAATGTCGTAATTAGTGATGTAATTATTAAATAAAAAATTCACTATTTGTTACATAATTAATGAATGATTTTATTTGGTCAGTAAATTAGTGACGTAATATTTTGGTCAGAAATGCATTTTTTCGTCGCTAATGTGTCGTTATTAATTAAAATATTATTGACCCATTAATTTAAATTACTGACTACTGACCTAATTTTTTGGTCAGTAACAAGTTAGTAATTAATTAAAAAAATTACTGACCAAAAAAAAAATTACTCCAAAATTGGGTCAGTAATTACTGATCCAATTTTTCGGGTCAGTAATTTTTTTTTTACTGACGGAGGATATATTGACCTCAAATCGGGGTTAGTAAATGTATTCTTGGGGTGAGTAACGTGCATTACTGACCCCAAAAATTTTTTTACTGACCCCGAATTTTATTTTTGTCAAGTTCAAAGCAAAAGGCATGGATGTATAACAATAGGTGCCCCTTTCTGTAATGAATGTCATTTTCTCTTTGTCATCTGGATCCATCTTGATTTGATGATACCCTTGTTTTGCGTCAAGAGATGAAAGAAACTTGTATCCAGTTGTGGAATCAACTAACTTATCTATCTTTGGCGATGGATACGAGTCCTTGGGACATGCCTTGTTCAGGTCCGTGAAGTCAACGCATATTCTGTAACTTCCATTCGACTTCCTCACCAATACTACATTGGCCAGCCATTAGGGGAACTAAACTTCTTTAACGAATCTGGCTTTCATCATTTTATCCACCTATTCGTGTATGACCGCTTGCCTCTCTGCTCCAAAACACCTCTTCTTCTGCTTTATGGGTCTGAAGGTTGGATCTATGTTAAGCCTATACATTGCTAGCTATGGGGTGATCCCAGGGATTTCTGAGGAGTCCTAGACGAAAGTTCCTTTATGACTGATTAGGAAAGCTATTGCCTCCTCCTTTTCCTCTAGCTTCATATTTATCCTTAAACTCCTTCTTTCTCTCTTATCATAAACTAGGAATGACTCTAACTCCTCCATTGGTTGGGTTCTCTGCTCCTCACCTGTTTCTCCTTCCTGGACCATGCACACTTCTGTTTAGGTATGTACCAAGTTTTTTCTTTTTCGAGTATGGTCAGCTATTGGCTCCTGGGTCATAGTGTTATATATATGCAAAATCTGTCCCATTAGCTAAAGTGATTTTTAGCCTTCCTCTTCAGACGTTGGTATCTGCATCTAGATCACTGAGTATAGGTCTTCCCATCAACATATTGTATACCATAGGAACTTTTACCACCACAAGAGTACCATGACTGTCACACTCTTCGGAGTTTCTCCTATAGTAAAGGACAACTGAATGTACCCTGTGACTAAAATTTTTAACTTGTCTAAGGTTCGACTGGGACTCTTCAATTCTTTTAATTCATCCCCTTTGATAGCCATCTTCTGATAAGCTTCGAAGGATAAAAGATTTATGGAACTCCCATTATCTACCAAGATCCTGTGGACATTATAATTGGCAATAATAGGCTTGATGACAATAGGTGCTTCCTTTCTTCGCCCCTGCTCATTATCAGCTCACTGTTTCTGACCATTAAAAAAAATACAAACTTTGAAGTTTCCCCGCTTCAGGCTACTGCTTTACCTTTTCCAATTGCCCTTTCCTGGGGACCTCCTGTTAGACATGCTATATCTCCCGCCATTCCGTCATTCCCATAGGTGGTTCTGTGTTTTGGTTATCCCTAACGAACCTCCTTAGGTAGCCTTGTTTGATCAACCTTTCAATCTCCTCCATCAAGTGCTTGCAGGAGTCTATGGTATGACCGTGAGTATTGTGGAATTTACAAAACTTCATTTTATATCTCTTATTAGGATCTTTCCTAATTGGCATGGGCTTCAGCCATATGTTCTGATCTTGGAATGCAGTAAAAATTGTTTCAGGTCTAGCATTCAACGGGGTCAACTTAGTTACATCAAAGGTTCTCTTCATTGGCTCCCTCGCCTTCTCTTTCTGTGAACCCATCGCCTTAGACCCAGTTGTTCCTTTATCTCTAGCTTTTTTATTTCTTTATGGGGTATCTTCTTGCTCCGCCTTCCGCTTTCGGGGAAACTGGCTGACCCGAAAAGCATCATCTTGTCTGATATACTTTTGGATGATTGTCGTTGCCTCTTCTAGGCTATTAGGACGCTCCCTTGACATCTTTTTGAAGAAATTAGCATATGTAGTGCACTTCTGTAGTGCCTCTACTACTCTGGCTTAGTTCAAGTTTGTTACTTTCAAGGCCTTAGTATTGAACCTAGCTAGGAAATCTCTCAGGGATTCCTCCTGTCCCTGCTTCACGAGCTCCAAGGCCTGTGTTTGCACTTCCATTGGGATATTGGCCACAAATCTTTTCATAAAGCTCTCTGCTAACTGCTTGAAACTTTCTATGCTTCCCTCTCTAAGACCGTCATACCATTTTGTGGTTGCTCCATCCAGCGACCCCCGAAAAGCTCTACAAAGTGCTTCATTGTCACCCATTTGGAGTCCTATCTCATTCTTGTAATTCAATATGTGTGCTCGTGGATCTATAAATCTAGTATACTTTGCTACATTTGGAGCTTTAAATTTGCTTGGCATTCGATAGCTTGCCACCTTCTCAACAAATGGGGATTTCAGCTCCAACTTAAGGTCTCTATCTCCTGATTTTCTTCCTCCTCCAAATTCCTCCACACATTTCTTCACCATTTCCCTCACATCCTTCGGCTGCCTGCTAGTAGCTTCGTGCTTCCTTCTTTGGGATCGCAAGGCTCGATGGGTCCTTTCTGGCACTCTCCTGGAGCAATCTTCTCTTCTTTCTCTCTGCGTTACTTCTTCGTCAGTTTTGGACTCCATGAAGTCCGTTGAGCTTTCATTATTTTGACCGCTTTTCCTTCTCCTTTCATCTCCTCCCACTCTATCGACTGTGCCCACAGGGTTACTTCTCATAGCTCCCCCTTCCGACCTGGGGAGACTAGCTGCTGCCCTCGGCTCATCTTCTCTCCCTCTCTCTGGTGTTTGGAAGAGTCAAGTCCTGGCTGGATTTACAGCCATGGTCTCATTTGTTTGCCGCCTCGGAGGATTCTGATTTTGTAGAAGCTGCAAGAGTGGGACTAGTGCACCAAAGACATCATTATGGATTTCTGTTGATAAGTTTAGAGGTGCACTAGTTGAGGCTTGTTGGGGTGTGGTCAAAATAAGGCTTGTTTGGACATTTCTAAAGAGATCTGCCTGGGTTTGGAGAGAGACTCCAGGGTCAAGAGTGGGGTTGGTATTGGTGGCTGGAGGAGTTTCTTAATTATTGTTTTCCGGATATTGACTTGGTGAATGGTCAACATTGGGATTCCTGCCATTTTGAGGGTCATCAATCACTAACAATCAAGAAGGATTTAAGTTTTCTGAGATCAAGAAAAGTATTCAATGTTTTTGGTGATTGGTGTTTCCCACAGACGACGCCAATTGATAAGCTCATTGCTTAACAGCTTCTGATCTCCGGGTTGGAACTGGATCGAATCTGGATACCTGCACAAGGTGTAATAAATGAGCTAAGAGGGCCAGACATGTTGCTTAGCAACAATCCTCCGACGCGCAAGTCAGTGATAGACTAATATGACTTAGACTCACTATGAGTCCTTTAGAAAGTATATATTTAGGTAGTTTTTAGGTTTAGTGAATGTACCTTGAAAAATGTGACATCATAGGCTATTTATAGTAATTTCTTGGGCCACGTGGTATGTTGTGAGTGGTCCACGTGGTTGCCTCTGCGAAGAGTACAACATAATACTTATCCAGAAGATGGACACATGTCACTAATAGGTCTTCAATATGTGTTCGGAGGAAGGGGTCAAAGGTGACCGCCGAGGTAGACCTTTGGAATATTCTACTTACCTTCGGTAAGTGGCCGAAGCCTTCTATACCGAAGGTGTGTACCGAAGGTCTGATGGACTTTGGGCTTGAGCCTACCTGTTTAGGCTTTTGGATATCCTTGAGCCCAGAATCTTTCTAGACCCATTCTAGATAGACCCTTATCAATTTAAATTTATATGTTTATTTAAGAATGGAAATTATAGTAATAAATTGTATAAACTGCTAAAATTTTATGTAAATATATATGAAATTTCAGAGTGTTGAGTAAATTAGGAGGTGAAAGAATTGAAATTTACGGTAAATAAAGCTTTGAAAGATTTGAGCTTTCTTTTTAAAAATCCTTTTGTTTATTTTTTTTAAAATATTGATGAAATAACAATTAATATCCATTTTTTCTAAAAATAATAGTTATATTATATATAATTAAATATTTTTTAATAGACAAATTTATATAATCAGCCCTAATTAACTTGAAATTAATTTTTTTTAGTTGAGTATTATTTTATGAATTAACTATAATAATTATTTTTTATTTATGAAATATTATTATTTTGTAAATACTTTAAATATTTTTTGTTATCTTTTTAATTATATAACTTATTATTAATACATGATATACTGATACAAAAATTATATGTGAATAAAATATTTAGTATGGTTATTCTAGTATAATGTATATTATTTTAAATTTATATGTTATTTTAATAACGGAGCACTTTAGTATATGTAACTATTAAAAAATATCTAATATGATATAATTTAAAATTTTTATAGCTAATTTATATGCTATTATTTAATTTAATATCAATTTATTAAATATAATTTACAACGGAACACTTTAGCTACGTGCGTAGCACGTTGCCAAAGTGTTCCGTTTTATATGTAGTGTATAATTATTTAATATCCTATTATTTTGAATTTAAAAACTTAGATTATATTATATCATAGTGTAATATATATTTAATAGAATTTAAATTTCTATTTATATATATTTTAATTTATATATTTATATTCTTATCTAAACCTATCTAAATTAATTCTATTAATTTTATTACAATTAATTCTGTATATATTCAATAATCATAAAAACGGAAGTAGTAAATTATTAAGAAATATTTTAATTTTCAATTATTAAAATCACTTCACCAATAAATTATATAAAAATAATTTAATTACAATGATTTGTTATATAATAAAAACCTAGCAAATGTTATTTTTTTAATTTCTCAATGTCGATTTTTTTGTCAGTCTTCCTATCCTATTGAAATTCTTATATCATTCCAAATATTTCTAAATTTAATTAAAATTTTAATATAAATTAAAAACAAATTCATAAATGTACTTGTTCCATAGATTTATAGCATTTTTTCATATCAAAATTATAATTCTTTTGTCTATAAAGATTTTTTAAGAAATTAATAACTATAATAAAGTTAATTAAAATTTTAATATAAAAAAGAAGAGAAATATGTACTCATTCCATTGGTTTACGACGACTTTCCATATTAAAATTGGAGTTTTTTTATCCCTAAAAAATTATCATAAATATAATAAATTATAAAACTTAAAATATATATTATAATTATAATTATAGATAACAAAAATTAATAATAATAACTTTAATATCAACCAAAATTTACATGAAAATAAATAGTGTCAATTATTTTATTATCAAAATTTAAATTATTTACGATGAATAAAAAAATAGAACCAATAATAACAAATAAATCTAATTAGACAAAATAAAATAATTAGAATTATGTTCTGTCTATATTTATAGAATATATATTTAATAATTCTAATAAAAAAATTAATATAAATTAATTTTTAATTAGAATTATATTATGATTAAACTTCTTATGCTTAATATGGGAAGATAATATAAAATAATTTTCAATTAAAAATTATAAAATAAAATTTATTAAAAAATTATAGTAAATATTATTTTATTCTTATTATATTTTTTATTTTTTATATTATAATTTATATTTTTTAATTAATAATTAATTAAATTATCATAATAACATTATATAATCTAATAATTAAAAAAACTATTGAGAGATTAATGCTGTAATTGAGGACAATCTTTTGTATTTTTTTATATAATTTCAAACAGTAAAAATAGTATCAATAAACTTTTGCTTTAATAATGCTGAAGTCAAAGTTCAACTCAAGTCACATAAAAAAAAAATTTCTTGTGAAAGAACAATAATGAAATATTCAAGCAATAGCAACACCAAACATTTATTGCATTAACAATCAACGAAAAGATAACCAAATTAACTGGGACAAGCAATCTGTGAGGTTAAAAAGAAAACATGAGAACGGCATTGTTTGGCAGTAAAAAAGCACATGAAAATAATTAGGAAGCGCTTGATAATGTCAAAGGTCAAAATATTATATAGTCAACCATGTGAAAACAAGTTCCCTCTATAACACAAATCAAAGAAAATTCAAACAAAACCTAATTTTAATTAACCATAGCGTATAAAACGTAAAAGCCTCCCAAGTTTTACACCTATTGTTTCATAACGTGTTCTCTCTTTATTATATCTCCACGTGTTACCTTCTCACACCCTTAGATCACCAATCTGTCCTATATATATACACCCTTCCCCTTCACAAACCTTTTCAGTAGTTTCTTTCTTTCATTCATTTCTCAGCTCTCTTTCTTTCCTCTTGCTTTTTAATTTTACACAAATTCCTCGTACATGAAACATTGTTGCAACGCCATGGTTACAAAGCCAACGGGTCGGGTTAACCGCCCTAAATTAGGAGCTCTCTTGCAGTCAGATCCAACAATCTTCCCAAATCAAGAAGTTGATAACAAGAGTAATACTCCGACTCCGCCTTATCATCATGCAAGTCCAAGATCCTCCACAAGTGCTGAAGCTTCTCCTTTAATGTCTCCATGGAGCCAATCTTCTCCATATTCTAAATCTCCATGGATAATTCCTTCTCCTATAATCAATCATAAACTCAATCACAATGGTCTTGTTGGTTCCATTGTACGCGAAGCAGGCCATGTTTATTCCTTAGCTGCTTCTGGTAATTTATTATACACTGGCTCTGATAGCAAGAACATTCGTGTTTGGAGAGATTTGAAGGAATTCTCTGGCTTTAAATCCAACAGTGGCTTAGTTAAAGCTATTGTTATTTATGGAGATAAGATTTTCACTGGTCATCAAGATGGGAAAATCAGAATTTGGAAGTTTTCTCCTAAAAACCCTAGTGTTCATCAAAGAATTGGAAGTTTACCTACTTTTAAAGAAAGCATTAAAAAATCTGTTAATCCTAAGAACTACGTTAAAGTACGTAGAAATCGAAATGTTCTACGTATAAAGCATTACGATACCGTTTCTTGCCTCAGTTTGAACGAAGACCTGGGTTTATTATACTCTGGATCCTGGGATAAAACCCTCAAAGTATGGCGAGTTTCGGATTACAAGTGTCTTGAATCCATCTATGCACATGATGATGCTATAAACTCAGTCGTTACCGGGTTTGATTTACTGGTTTTTACTGGTTCGGCCGATGGAACAGTCAAAGTATGGAGGAGAGAGCTACAAGGAAGAGGAACAAAGCATTTCTTGGTGCAGACACTGTTAAAACAAGAAAACGCAGCAACTGCTTTGGCCGTAAATAATGAATCAGCGGTAATTTACTGCGGTTCCTCAGACGGGTTGGTAAATTTTTGGGAGCGTGAAAAACACTTGTCACATGGTGGGGTCCTCCGGGGTCATAAAATGGCCGTCTTGTGTTTAGCTACGGCCGGTAATTTGGTATTGAGTGGGTCAGCGGATAAGAGTATTTGTGTATGGAAGAGAGAAGCGGGTGGGGTTCATATCTGTTTGTCGGTTTTAACAGGTCACGGAGGGCCCGTCAAATGCTTGGCCGTTGAAGAAGAAAATAATCAAGATTCTGATGAAGGAGATCAACGGTGGATAGTGTATAGCGGCAGTTTAGACAAATCGGTTAAGGTTTGGAGCGTGTCGGAGAGTTCACACTAATTGCCTAGACTAAGCTACTCTTCTCCGGCCACAAACAAAGTGAAAGAAAACGCGGATGAATGGGACGTGATAACACGCGGGGCCACAGGAGAAATAGCATTGAAGAAAGGGTACACTGATGGTTAAGTGAGGAATGGACCACTGGATCATTATTATTTTTATAATTATATTTTACTATTATACATAGAAGCAAAGGCAACAAGCCAACAACCCATGAATTAAAAAAAAAAATTTTTGATATTTGATATTTAAACACTGAAAAGAGGCATAGGGTGGTTGTGGAAGTTGTTTGTTGTTTCATCTCAGAAGGATTGTAAATATTTCAAGTTTTGTATATTGTCTTACCTGCTTTGTCAAAGTTAATGAGAAATGTACAAAATTTTCACAGATATATTTTGATTATTTATACTGATTCTGAAAATTGCTTTTACTTTTAATATTTACTAACATAATTTGGTATTAATTTATGCATATTCCCCAAGCAATTCACTCAATTCAAATCCTCCCCATAAAAAAATAAAAACCATAATACATGTACTTTAAAATAATGTATATATATAATTGATAATAATAAATAATTTTATTTAATGTTAAAAAATGTAAAAAAAAAAAGTTTGCTTAATATAAATATTTATAAAATGATAAAAAGAAAAAGTTAATAAATTTAATTACACCATATAAAATTAAATACGTTAATTTTTGCCTAATAGAAAAGGTTAAATACATTAAAATTAAACAAATGTAGAATGATAAAAAAAAAATTTTAAAAAGTTTATCATTTATATATATTAATTAAAATTTAAAAAGATTAAAAATATAAATAAAGTTTAGAAATAGAAGATGACTTGGTTGTAATATTATAAAATTTTTTTGGATTATTATATAATTTTTAAAAGATTTATTTGTAAATTTACTTAAGATTTCTAATTTCAGATGCCCAATTATTATTTTTTACAAATATAATTGCTAAAATATCAAATTTGGTTAATTGAGAAGCCAAATTTGTTATTGTCTACCAATAATAGTATATTTTATTTTAAAAAGCGGAAAAGGACATTTTTTTATGAAAAATTAATTTTTCAATTAAATTATTTTTTTATAAATCTTCTTATATGTTAAAAAAATTTCAAGTATATAAAAAATATTTTAATGAAAAATATTAAAATAATAAAAATATTATTAAACATTTAGACACTTAAAAATTTTGTTAAAAATAACTTAATTTACAAAAAATATAAGGAAAATTTGATTTTTCTATAAAATAATTATATTTTATAATTATAAAATTAATTTTTATTTTTCTAAAATCATTGTTTTATATAACTAAAATTTATTATGCATTTAAAAAGAATTATGAAAAAATTTGTTGAATTGCAAAAAAATATAAATGAAATTTTAATTTTTTTTTCATAAAAATTATACTATTTTAGTATTTAAACAAAATAACATAAGAAAACTCCAACTCATATGTCCTAATGAGTGAACAAATATTAAAATTAACTTGTACAAATTAATTAGTTTGTGCTAAATTCAATATCCATTCATCCATTATATGCTTTTAAAATTATAATTACCCGAAACCCAATACAATCATCAGTTCAATTCTAAGTGCCAACCAAATCCACATAAAATAAAATTAATTTTGGCTTTATTATATTACTAAAGGAAATTCAACCACCTTAATATGTAGTTTTGAAGGTTTCGTCTTCAAATTTATATCAATTACAAACAAAAGCATGAGAAAAATCAGCAGACTATGATGTGTAGTGAACTAATAACCAAACAGCTATAAAAACATTTCCTGTCTTGTATACATATAATGCTCAAAATTCTGACTTTCAGAGCAATGTATTATGCATATAAGTTGCCTTTAACTGAAGCAAATCGGAAAATGAAATTACAGACACTTAACAAAGAGAACAACATCTATTTATTTCTTCAAGTAGAAGCTGAGATTCATCAATCAATTCATTATAGCAACAAAAATAGGAAATCAACACATCAAACAATTTTCTTATCCTTTTCTAATTTTTCTATAAATTTTCATTTTTAAATACACAATATTTTTTAAGTAAAGGCTAAAGTCAATCTTTTTATTATTAAAAGGAAAAAAAAAAGAAAAAAAGGACAAAGAAAAAGGAAAGAAAATAATAAAGTATACTCTAGAAGAGTTACAAAAATAAACAGTAGGAAATTAATAAAAAAGATCTAAAACGTAATAATTTTTTCCTTATTCGAGCTGGCCATGTATAGGTGACTAGAATATCAATATTTTTGTTATTCTTTTTCTTATTCGAAACTGTAGTCGAAGGCACTTCATTTCTGTCAGTATAGTATTGCATATGGTCATTAAAAACATAATTCATTAAGGCCTAATCATGACCAACATTAAGAGGAGTCATATCATCTAATCATCAAACAAATCCGCTCATAATTTATTTGTAGGATCGAAACATGTCATAGCAAGAGGATACTAATCTGGAAAGTAATTATTCCCGAAAGATGACTCCGAAGCAACTCACTACAAAAAAATTTGATTTTACTGACCCCAATTACTGACGTAATTTTTGGGGTCAGCAAAATTAACGTTACTGACCCCCCTACTCACGTAAAAAAAAAAAATTAATTAATTACTGACCCAAAAATTGGGTCAGTAAATTACTGACCCAATTTTTGGGTCAGTAACGGGTCAGTATAAATGGAGAAAAATAATTATTCGAAATTCCACCATATGGTACTGACCCATTACTGACCAAAAAAATGGGTCAGTAAATTACTGACGCCAAAATGGGGTCAGTAACGCATCAGGTAAACAAATAAAATTATTACTGACACAAAAATGGGGTCAGTAACGTGTCAATAATTGAAAAAAATATATTTTACTGATCCCGTACTGACCCTATTTTGGCATCAGTAACACGTCCGGAAAAAAATAAAATTGTTACTGACCCCATTTTAGGGTCAGTAAAGCGTCAAGAAAAAAAATGGTTACTGACGCAATTTTGGGGTCAGTAATGCGTAAGGAAAAAAAATATTGTTACTGACCCAATT
>CAOJBK016321400.1:0-13461 GCA_948294925.1 Codiaeum variegatum | reverse complement strand
TGAGAGATCCCATTTATGCAAGGGGAACAAGTTCCTGGCCAGCCACGTGACATGCCAACCTAGCACCTACATATGCACGTGAATCTCCATATTTTCTTTGGCATTTTCATGGATTCCAAATTTCCTTTTAAATTTATTATGTTACATATTATGGATATAGTAAGAGCTCTCCACATATGCGCATATGTTGTTACACAAACAAATATGGGTCTGGCAAATAAATTTATTTTAGAGATTTTTGTTGAGATTAACTGGAGGTTATTTTATCTTTTTATATTAATTTCATACTTTGTTAATATGTCCTATCATATAATATTTTTAAAAATAAATCAAATAATATCAATAACATATTTATTTGTAGTAGAATTTGAGTTTCGAGCCGTTAAAGACATTCTGGTAAGGATATATCAATCCAAATTTCTAGTCCGATAAAAATAAGTTTTATGGGTCCCCGTCTCAGTCTAAGGTGCATATAAAACGATTTAAGGATATGTTATTCAACCAAAGTTTATAATATTATTTAACAATTCTATAGTCCAAATAGTATTGTTTTTTAGATATTTCAACGAATACAATGAAACTAAATAACTTGAAAGGAAAAAGAACCAAGGAATATAAAAAATAAACCTAAGCTCTGATAAATGTCTCAGAGGGTAATGATGACCTTGTCGTCGATCCTTACTCCATGAGTTCTGGTTGGATCTATTCCTTCAGATGTAGGTGGTGCCATCACTAAAGATTCTTGATCCGATGGAGTGAAGCTTGGTATTTAGGCAGATGTCGTCAACAAATCCGCTTTCGACAGATATGTAGGCTGGCCGTCACTCTGATCAAGTAAGACAATTCCAATCAATGAAGATTGAGAAATGCTATGATATACTAATCTAGGGTCGTCTGAACAAAAATTAAGGTTTTTTTTATGATAGAGATGATCTTGCCCTAGGATCTCTTAATTTGTATAGCTTTCCTTCTGAGGCGATAGGAGTTTTCCCTAAGTCTGAAAATTGCGGGCTTAGGTTTGGGCTTGCACCTAGTACCATTCCTTCAGTACTTGATTTCATGGGCCTCCATCGATGGATCCAAGCAGTTGGCCACTTATCCTTTATCTCGCCATAGGCCTGCTTTCATTCTTTTTATAGGCCTCGTCGACATTCTATTTCCCATGATTTTATCCATTCGTTTAAGATTCTTGGGCCCAAGCCCAATTTCTCCAAAAAGCCAATCCATCTTCCAAGTTTTTGGCCTGGTGTTAACAATGACCCTGCATCCCTTATCGAGGTTATCATGTCAAAATGACTTGGCGTGGGATGCAAAAGTGTAACTTTGGCCTTGATTATTGGCTTGATTTGCAAACCCTTTTGTTGGTATGACACTTCAATTTCTTTCTCGCTCATTTTTTTCGCTAAAATAATTTCTGCCTCGGGAATTATAAAGGTCACTTCATTAAATGGAGTATATATGATGATTTTCCATTTTTCCTGCTCATCTTCGAAACAAGCAACTATGATTATTATTATTCAAGCTTCCTTTGCTAATTTTTGCTCCGATAACTCTTCTAATCCCTTTTTTTTACTATGCTTCATTACTTCTTTTATCGGCTCGAGATTTCTCGTTTATCGGCAACGGTTTTAACTCATATCGCCCCTTTCTGCAGCTTTTTCCAATAAAATGACTAGGTCAAAGAAAGGTATTTCCAATGTGGATCCAATTGAGGCCCATGGCGACTTATTGGAGTCTGAGGAAATCGTGAGCCAGGTAATTATTCCTTTCCTTAGTAGTTACGCCATAGGGCCATGTTGCATTAGATTAGGTATACCTCTCCCAAAGTTCCTTTATGGGGATTCATGTCCACCTAGGTATAAATCCCTTTGTCTTACAACTTGATGGACTAAATCCTCCATGACTAGGACTTGGCCATTAATGAGCCTAGATTACAACTCATGGTATGCTAGGATGAAAGATGTGTATCACCATCGGTGGGTCACTTAAGGGATAGATAAAATCTTAGAACTTGGTTTAAACACTCTACCGATTTCTCACCCTCTTCTTTTTTCCTTATTGCTCTTCTAGTCTACAAAGAGTAATGTCTTCACCTTTGGATTTGGAATAATGACCCTAACCATGTACGATATCGTCCTTTTATTAGGGGTTCCTGTTTCTGGTCAAGTCTTTGACTCTTGTATTCCCTTTGGCACTTCTTCTCAAATTTCATTCTTGGGAACCTCGTATCAACACTTCTACGAGGATAACCTCGTTCGAGTCCATACTCCTTTGAAAGAGGAACATGTCACGTTTCTTTTGCATTTCCTATGTAAATCTGTTCTTTACACCATTTCCTTGAAGGTCATCAAGGAATTTACCAAGGTCCCCAAAGCTCTAGCTTTAGGTGAGAGGTATGATCTAGGAAACCTGATTCTTTCCAACATTTATAGAAGCATATTTCATTTTTTATCTAGCCCCGATAAGTATTCTTTTACAAATTTGAGGGGCCCAATGTGGGTAGTCCAACTCTAGCTAATGTCCTACTTTCCTCACTTTTGTTCTATCCCCGAAACCGATACTAAGTATGACACATATGGGGAATATCTAAAAACTTGATCAGTCAAAGATTCGACCTTTCTTCAAGTGGTAGAATTCTTCTACTCCACATTCATCTTTTTGTGTTCTCCAAGCACCACCTCACGATCCTTTTTGGACCAAAGTCATTTTCAAAGATAATGGCCTATCCTCATCCGATCCTGTAGTCTTAGAATGGGCAGGCTCATGGGCTAGTGTCTTAATGGCTTGAGATTTACCAGTCAGTACTTCTCTTGATGCCAAGGGGGGCGTCGAGGTCTACTCACCTCAACTCCGTTGTGGTCAGTTTGGCCTGAAACAGGAACTCCCTTACCCGATGACCTTTTCTTTGAATAACTTATCCCCTAGCTAACGTGTTGTTACCCAAGAGAAATTTCTCAAACTTAGGGACTTGCACAACAATCGGCTTAGGTCTTTAGAAATAGTAGACTTTGAGGTTAGACTTGGTGTAACCACGAGGTATAGGGAATGGTGGAATGGGGTTGTGGATCATATCATGTCCGAGAGCTTTGCTGATATTCGGACTAGAATCATTTCGGACTAGAATCATTTTCTCTTCCAGTTCAGTGACTAATCCTCCTTCTTTATAGGACCACCATGTGGGGCTCGCCAAAGGTATGTATATTCGCCAGATATAGAAATTTGAAAATTTTCACATTAAATACCACACACTCCCTCACTTCATTTTCCAAGTCCAAGAGGCCCAACAAAGAATAAAGGACCAAAACTTAACTGAGTCCCTCTTAGCCCGACAGAGGCTTATTATCTCCTTCTGAGATTTTGTAAATAAAAACCTTAAGCCTAGCAAAAAAACCTTGGATCCAAATTTTCCTATCCCGAGCCATTGGTTCCCAATAAAACCTAATATAATAAAGTGGTCAAAACTGCCAACTGCCCCCTTTGGGGTGGCAGGTCCAATCCTTGAAAGAATTAAAATTTCCCCAAATCTAGTAACCTTTACTGGTTATTATTCAACCCAGTATCCTTCCACTAAAAAATTTATATGGCCAACAATAATGGGACTACTCAGCCCTGGTTGAGGTAGACTATCAAATTGTTCTTTCTTTTAAACTTTCTTTGATAATTTTTCTGACACTCCCTTTTAATATTACAGCTGCAGTGCCGAGACCTATTGAGGATGTAGTCCCTCCACTGAAAAGGGGCCCAGAAACTGACGTTCTGGAGAAGGCTCCAAAGAAACAAAAACAAAGTGTAAGTTTTCAACTTAAAGATTCCTTTCCCTTCTCGAGAACCTCATTTTCCTGAGAATTTATTAATAACGGTTCATTTTTGCAGATGATAAAACTCTATTTATCAAAGGGAGGTAGTACCTCCGATGCGGCTTCTCTCCCCGAGAAGTCTCCCTCAACACGCTCCTCTTCAAAAAGGGTGAACAAGGATGTTTCCCACCGCGAACCATCAAAATCTGGGAGGAAGAATCATGAGCTATCTCTAAATCCTCCCCAAGAGTCAGCTCCTGCCAAAGGCGCTTCAACACAAGGAAAATCTGACCCCTCTTTGTAGACCATCTCCAAGACCTCTCAACAATCTACTCAAGAGGTGCATTCACCCATAGATTTAACAATTGATGATGTTAGTGCCCCTGACATTGCCGAGAGTTCCATTTCAATGGCTGCTACTAATCATCCCTTGTCCGAGAAGACTTCTAGCACAGGAAAGAAGGATTCACCCAAAATGGTTCTCGCACTCGAGTCATCCTTCAAGTCCTCTGATCTTGATGTGAGTTAGCTAATTTTGTTATTATATTACTCTCAACTTCTTGTTAACTTCTCTTTTTTCAAGATGACTTAGAAGACCTTGAGGGATACTTTGGTGGGGGGAAACCAAAGGAGGCAGATGATCCTAATCACGTTAGAACAGCTGCTTAGCTTAAGGAGGGGTCCTCATCTTCGGCCAAGCTCTTCGAAGAAATTGCTGCACAAAAGGAGATTATCTCCAAGATGTCGATAAAAAGGCTAATGACTTTCCTAAAAGAGAGTGCTTTGAAGGAGACAAAAGACTCTCTACAGTTTCTCGCTGACTACGCCACAGAGGAACGTATTCAAGTAGGTCAGAAAGTTTTCCTCATAGATTTCAAAGATAATTTGGAGGAAAAAATCTTTGTAATCTGGTTCATCCACTCGAGAGAGAAAAAGGCTAGAGGGGACCAAGGCTTAACAATCTCAAGCCGAGGAGACTCTTCAATTCCTCTTGGACTGTGGCAAGGCTCATGTGGAGGGAGCGAAGTCTTTGGAAAAGAAAATAAAGCCTTTGGTGAGGAAGATCGAGATCTTGGAGAAGCAGCTATCAGAAAAGAAGGCATGGCTGGTTGAATTGGTCGAGATGAAGGCCAAAGCAATCGATGCCCGACAAACTCAGAAGGAAAGTGAAGCAACCAAGTCTCACATCTAAGACCTTTTCAAGAGTATCTCCTCACTTGAATTAGAAATGTTGACTGATTAATCAACATAGAAGGCTTTGAAATGGGAGATTGTAAAGTTGTATAAGATTTGTACTTAGTTAATTCTTTTATACTTTAAACAAGTCCTTTTAGGCAACCGATTTTAATTTTATTGGCCAAGGGGTCAATTCATATAAATATTTGCTTAATATATATATATATATATATATATATATATATATTATTTTCTAACATTATCATGATCGACAATAAGTGTAATCATTAATTTAGAAATCAATAATTTACAAATACAATCAGTACAACTATAATCGGCTTAGGACTAATCTCCTCATAATAATGATCTAATACTGAAGTTAAAACATCGACATTACACTTAGTTCAATTCTTCACGTTCCTTTTGGAACAAAGACCGATCCACAGCTTCCCAAAATGAGAGTGTGTAAAGCTTTAGGTATTTTCCATTGATCGATCGGCCTTGATTTCTTCCTTCCTCGCCTAAGAGTTGATAGGTTCCATTGCCTATAATTCTTGTAACCTCAAAGGGACCTTCCCAATTGGTTGACCATTTTCCAAGCTCTGGCTGTTTCTCCCCAAATGGTAGAATAACTTTCCATATGAGATCCCCAACTCTAAACTCTTTAGACCGAACCTATTTGTTGTAAGCCCTTTCTATCCTGTCTTTTTGTACTTGGATTCAGCCTAGGGCACCAACCCTTAGTTCATCAAGACCATCTAGTTCCCCGAAAATCGCTTCTTCATACTCGGATGGAGATAATCGGTCTTGGTGTCTTCTCCTAGTAGTTTGGATAGTCAACTCAGCTAGAATCATTACATCTAACCCGTATGCAAGCTTGAAATGAGTAACCCCTCTGGCCATTTTAACCGTAGTTCTGATGGCCCATAGTGCTTCCCCTAGCAGTCAATGCCATTTGCGAGGATTTTTGTCTACAGTCTTCTATATTATCCCCTTGATTACCTTGTTGGTGACTTTTGCTTGCCCGTTGGCTTAAGCATAGTAAGGGGTTGGATGAAGTAATTTGATTCCATGTTCGCTCTAGAAATCTCTCAATTCTTCCCCCATAAACATAGTCCCTTGATTCGTTGTGATCGTTTGAGCCAAGCAAGTGCGAAAAAGAATATGGTCTTTGATGAAGCCGATCACAGCTCTTTAGGTCACGTTCTTTAGGGGAATTGCTTCCACCCATTTGGTAAAGTAATCTGTAACCACCAAAATAAAATAATGATTTTGAGAGGATGGAGGGGTGGATCTTACCTATCACATCCATTTCTTATCCTTGGAGCAGCCAAGGTTTGATGATAGAATGGAGCTCCTCTGTTGGCGACAATTGGATAGGACCATGTTTCTGATAGGCTTCACATCCTTTGGTATAATCTATGCAATCTTTTTCCATCTTGGGCCACCAATAGCCATACTGAAGTAAGAGTTGTGTCATTAATCTTCCAGCTTGATGAACCCCTGCTAGACCTTCATGCACTTTAGCCATAGCCAACATCACTTCTTTTGGGCCAAGACATAACATGAGTTGATCTTTATATCTTATGTACAAAATCAATTCATCCTACTAGAAAATGAGGACTAGCAGTCTTGTTTTGTGATATGCATCTATGGAAGGGTCTTATAGGAATTCGATTACAGGCCTTCTCCAGTCCTGAGTTACATCAATCATAAAAGCTCCTGGGTGCTTCTCCACCCGCTCTTGAAGCTGGCCGATGCCTTTTGAACACAACACTGAGATCGACCGATGTTCTAGTGGGATTTTCCCAAACCATTAAAGGTACTCTAATGCCCTTTATGCGAGCATGTTTGCTTCTTCATTAGAAGCTCACGTGGAATATTCTAAAGAAACATGCTCGAAGGCATCCAATAGATGCATGGCTTTGTTACAATAAGGCTGGAGGATAGTTGCTTCACACTTATATTCTCCAGTTAGCTGGTTAATCACAAGCAGAGAATATCCCCTTATATTCACTGACCGTGCCCCCCGTTCAGCCAGCACCTCTAACTCAATAATTAAGGCTTCGGGTAAGGATATATCAGTCCAAGTCCCGAGCCATTAAAGACACTCGGGTAAGGATATATCGGTTTAAGTCCATAGTACGATAAAAATAAGTTTTATGGGTCCCCATCTTAGTCTAAGGTGGATATAAAACGATTCAAGGATATGATATTCAACCAAATTTTATAATATTATTTAACAATTCTATAGTCCAAATAATATTATTTTTAAGGTATTTCAACGAATACAATGAAACTAAATAACTTGAAAGGAAAAGGAGCCAAGGAGTACAAAAAATAAACCTAAGCTCTGATAATTGTCTCAGGGGGTAATGATGACCTTGTCGTCGATCCTAATTCCCTGAGCTCTAGTTGGATCTATTCCTCTAGAATGTAGGCAGTGCCATCACTGAAGACTCCTGATCCGATGGAGTGAAGCTTGGTATTTAGGCCGATGTCGTCAACCAATCCGCTTCCAACAGAGATGTAGCCTGGCCGTCACTCTGATCGGGTAAGACAACTGCGATCAATAAAGATTAAAAAATGCTATGCTATATTAAATCTAGGGTTGCCAGAGCAAAAATTAGGGTTTATTGATGATAGAGATGATCTTTCCCTATGAATTCTCTTCATTTATATAACTTTCATTCTGAGGCGATGGGAGTTCTCCCTAAGTTTGGAAATCGTGGGCTTAGGCTAGGCTTTCATCTAGTACCATTCCTTCAGTACTTGATTTCATAGGCCTTCATCGACATATCCAAGCAGTTGGCCACTTATCCCTTATCTCGCCATGGACTGCTTTCATTATTTTCATGGGCCTCGTCGACATTCTATTTCCCATGATTTTATCCGTTTGTTTAAGATTCTTGGACCCAAACCCAATTTCTCCAAAAAGCTAATCCATCTTCCAAGTTTTTGGCCTGGTGTTAACAATATTATATATTTTTTAAAAAATTGATGATTTGAGACTTTAACCTTTGAATTAAAAAATAGAGTATAATTCATAGAAAGAAAGAGTAATAAATTATTATTATAATCTTACTTATATTGTAATTGTAATCTATTAATAACAAAATTATGTAAAATTTATATTGTAATTGTCCAATTTTGAAATACATGTTCTTTCTTATTGAATCAAGCATTTAGAAATTTGTAATTAATTAAGCAATACCAATAGAGATAACAAATCAAATTATGATCGTCACTATATTGCACATCTGAAATCATACGTATTCTAGTTACTATAGAATTATCAAATTTGTAAACTTTAATTGTATTTTAGTAAATGTGCCTCCACACATACACACACACTTTTATATATAGTATAGAATAGATATATTATTTGATTGTTATTTTTAATTAATTAATTAACCAATCACTTGATTTTTTATATGAACTCATCTGCTAAGGTCTTAAAGGGGCACTAATGCATCCCAGTTAGGTTGATACCCTTTAGCACTGACATCACATACCAAAAGCATAAACTTTATTAATAAAAAATAAAGAATACAAGAATCAAGAATTACAAGGCAAAGCTAATAAAATCAAAAAGAGTCCAAACTCATGGCATCATGCAACAACAAATCAAAACAAAAAGACGAGGAAGGACTCCACTAAGTTTCACTAGGCAAACTAATAACTAAATTGGATAGTTTGTTAGTTATCTTATTACCTTCTCTAAATACATGATTCACATGATAGTCTAAGGAACTCAATTTGCATAAGCAATCACGTCACTCTTTATGGATGTGCCGTGGAACAAGCATAGAGTTGTTAACGATAGGCTTCACCATGTTACTTGAATCACTTTTGAACTAGATTGGAGTAAGATTCTTATTGAAAGCATAATGAATAGCAAAAGTAAAAACCTTCATCTTCACCTCCCAAGAAAAAATAGAACCTAATAAAGCTGCAAAAGAAGCAATTACTGAACCAAGATTGTCCTTGGACACCCCACCTGCTCCTCCCATATCCAAACTAATTACTTGATGAACAGATGATATATAAATAATCCTATTTACCCCTGTATTTTATTAAGAAAATAAAAATTCAGATATGTAATTATAGTTTATATGGATGAGCTAATCATCTTTGGAACTGAAAAGAAAATTCAGGAAATAACTTTATATTTGAAATGAAAGACTTTTAAAAGATAAAATATTGTCTTGGTTTAAAAATTGAATATATGCACAATAGAATACTTGTGCATCAATCAAATTATATAGAAAAAGATCTTGAAACATTTTGGAATTGATAAAGCTAATCCTTTTCGTCTATGTGAAGAAAATGTGGAAGTTTTTTGTTTAGAAACCATACCTTAATGGAATTAGAACACTTATGTACCATGCGAACTACACTCATCTTGATATATTTTTTTTGCAGATAATGTATTATCAGAATTCAGCTCATCTCCTACAAGAATACATTGAAATGAGGAAGATTTTTTGTCCAGAAGTACCATACCTTAATGGAATCGGAACACTTATGTACCATGCTAACTACATTCATCTTGATATTTTTTTTGTAGATAATTTATTATTAGAATTCAGCTCATCGCCTACAAAAGACATTGCAATAGTGTTAGACATATATTGTTTTTTACTTTAGAGGTACTACCAATTTGGGATTATTTTATTCTAATAATTCAAAACAAGGTCAAATTAGTTATGTAGACGTAGGTTATTTGTTTGATCATCACAGAGTTAAATCTCAAACTAGGTATCTATTTACTTAGGGGGTGCCACAATTTCCTGGCTTTCTAAAAAAAAAAGGCACTTTGTGACTTTTTCAAATCATGCTGAAGTAATTGCATTCATGGAGTAAGCCGCAAATGTGCATCACTAAAATTGATGACACAAGACTTCTAGTAAATAAAGAGTCAAGTGTAATATATGAAGTTAATATTGTATGTGTCATACATATAAACGAGGAATATATCAAGAGTGACAAAACCAAACATATTCATCCAAAATTCTTCTCATTCACTCAATAGCTAGAAAGAAATAAGGACATCAACCTCTACTATAACTGGTCAAGTGATAATTCATCCGATCTTTTTACTTTCTATTGCAATTTTTAAAAAGCACATCCATGATATTGGAATGAGATATCTACATAATATATGAAGAATTATTAATGTTATCATGAGGTGGAGAAAACTATACAATGTACTATGTTTTCCTTAGTTAAAGTTCTGTCTCACTGGATTTTTCTAACTAAACTTTTAATGTGACAATATTTTAAGTGTAATTCAAATATTATGAATTGATATCTAAGGGCATGTCCAATCAACCTCTAAAACACTCTCTATCTCTATTTTTTTTAGAGCTTTACCATCTCCAACCAATCTATATATTTCACAAAAAAATGGAGATGTGAATAGTAAACCTCTATATATAGGGATAGCTATTCGAAATCTATTTTTATTTTTTAAAAATTTTTAAATAATAAAATAAGATACAATATATGATAAAATAATAAAAATAATATAAAGTGTGCAGTAAAAGTAGAATATACTTAGAATATTTCTTTTTAGTATGAAAAATAAAATTTATGTTTAGAGATGAATTTATTATAGAAACTGTATTTTTCTATAAAGTTAATTATAAAAAAGAGTTTTGGATTAGAGATGGCCTAAGAGTGATTGTTGTGAAATGCTTCATTGGTTGGCTTTAGCTTTACTGCCAATATTAATATTTTGTACCAATAATATTGAAATAATGTATCTCAAAAATATTGGAAAATAGCATGATTTTTTGTTAGTTTTGAGCCATATTTTGAGTGGAACCCACTTAGTAAAATTGGAGGGTCTCGAACGTTTCAGATTCTATGACATTAGAGCTTTGAACGATATATTATACAATCAAAATGTTTGTCTAGTGAATGAGAAATTGTCTTACAAAGTTACACACTTAACATGGCCAAAATGGTGGAAAAGGGAGTTAATTCCACATTGTAAAAAGATGAAACCATTTGTGGATTTATATATAGGCTTCCATTTTATAATGGATAACAAGCCTTTGGGGAGATGCTCTCTCTATGCGCGCTAGGGGGAGGAGGGTGCAAATCCCGACCATCCCAAGCCCAAAAATTTCACCCGTGCCCGCACATCTTGCGTACACGAATATTGGTCCAAAAAAATCGTGGGCCTAGACAATCCTAAATTTTTACTCTCATTCTTTTGAATTGGAGAAAAATGCATGGGCACGTGTCGTGCAAAACTTGATTATGGCCTAAAAGGTTTCTGCATGGGCTCCTGCAAATAGGGTTTTGAGTCGTGCAAATCTCTGGACTGAAATTGCAAAAACTGAGTAGGTCGCATGGCCTGAAAGAGTTATCACACAGAGCCGTAAGGCTGTGATTCAGGTTGTGCCCCTTACTTCCTGGCCAGTTACACAGTTAAAATCTAAGATTTAATGTGTGTAACTCCTACTTTATGAATAGTTATTATGAGTCATCAGAGATTTAAATTGGGTATTTAAACATGGTAACTCATAATCCACCCATATGATTATAAATTGGTGGCTTTTTCCTCCATTTTAAAAAATCAATAAAAATCAAGAACACAAGAAAATAACATAGAAAATTTTCACATAGAACTCATTTTCCTGCACTTGTTTCTTCCTCTCAAAACCTCTCCGGTTGAGTTCATACGCTGCAAAAGTTTGCCGGGATTTCTTGCTATTACTAAGCAAAGAAATCTATGCTCGTTGTATCATGGGAAATAGACACCAAGATAAACTTACAGTAAGAAATAGGTGGTGAATTTATTTTAAGGAAACTGTTTATATAGGCCTTGTGTTTCCTTTTCATTTTTTTAATTTCCTATTCTTATAATTGTTATAGTATACTAACAAATTTTTACAAAATTTTGGAGTGCTATAGTAATTGAATTTGTTTTAATTTCTATTAAATTTTGATTATGATTCTTGAGTTGTTTTTGGAATTTATTCCTCTTAATTTCTACAAGTGTTTTGATCTTTATAGAAACTAAATATATTTCAGTTCTGTTTTTGGTCTTTACAATAATTGAATATGTTTCAGTTTTGAATTATTTACATAAACTAAATAATTCTAATTTGCAATAATTTGCAACTGGTTTTAGTGCCACTTAATTTGTTTTAGTTACTGATTTGAAGTGCTTATGTTTTTAATTTACTGATTTTGTTCTGCTAATGTTGTTGGTTATACAATAATTTCTGTTTAGAATTATTTTGTTGTAATTTGTAATTTAGTTGGTGATGACCATCATTTGAAAAAAAAAAAAAAGATAAAAGCTCTACTAGGGTTTCTCTTCGCATAGCCGCCTTCATCTTCTTTGGCCTCCTAACGACCATGTTTTTCAGCCGACCAGCCATAGGCATCCCTTTGCCGGATTACCTAGGCCTCAAAGATCTTTTTCCCCCGAAGGCTCCATGAGAGCAGCAGCCTCAAACAAATCAAGATCATAAATTTTTCGCTGAAGCTCTCAAGGGTTCTGCTGCTAATGATAATCATCTTGATCTCACTAAGATTTCTGACTCTGATTCATCTCCGACGGATCATGGTGGTTACATATCTATCTGAATCAATGAGGCTACTTATCTCCAACGAGTTAGCACATGTGAAAGAGCCTTAATTGCTATAATTATCCTTTTAAAAGGAGAGAAACCGTGGCAATTGATTAATCTAAAGTAGAAACTGTCAACAATTTGGAACATTAAGGATTCATGAAAATTGATTTCATTGGGAAGGGATTTTTATCAGGTTATCTTGGATACGATTGAGGATAAAAACAGAATGTGGGATAAATGTATGATTGTATTGAAACCTGGTTTTCTTAGATTGCAACTTTAGACCCCAGATTTTGACCCTTATGAACAGAAAGATTCTATTGCACAAGTTTGGGTTCGTTTTAACCGCTTACTATGGGAGTACTGGCATCTGATTATTCTAAAAGATATTGCCAAGGGCATTGGGACACCATTACGTATTGATCATGCTACGACAATAGGAGAGCTAGGATACTATGCACATGTTCTAATTGAAGTGGATTTAGCTCATTATTTACCTAAAACTTTGATGGTTGAACGTTCAGGTAAAAGTTTCTTTATTGATCTTTGGTATGAGAACTTACCTCTATTTTGCAGTACCTGTCATAACATTGGCCATTTGCCAAGAGATTGTCGGGTAAACAAAGGAAAAAATAATACTAATCCTAAGTCTCACAAGCCTGACCTGCCAGCACCTAAGGTAAAATATGCTAAACCATCAACTGGATAGACGCCACGAAAGGAGCAAACTACAGTTCCTTTAACAAAAGTTTTTAATGGTTTTGATGCGATTGCCCCCTACAACAATTCCAACTTGGACGAGATTGCTGACTCGACTTTAGAAAATGATGTGCCTAACACGTCTAGAACGTTTCATTTGAGTGCATTGGACTCTTCTACGCATAATTATTCTC
>CAOJBK016319552.1:0-11730 GCA_948294925.1 Codiaeum variegatum | reverse complement strand
AAAGTATTTTAAAAGGTGAAAACTATGGAAAAATATAAATTCAACATCAATAATAAATTTTATATAAAAACTGGGAGATTAAAACACTAATTTATTTTAAAAAAGATCTTAATTAAAATATTCAAGTTTTAAATTATAATTTATTTAATATATAAGATATTTTTATAATTGTGATAATAAATTGTTAATAAAAAAGAAAAGATTAATTATAATACTAATTTGGGAGAAAATACAAATGTATGGGGTGTATATAATAAAGGAGGATGGAAAGAAAGGAATGGAAAAGAAAAGCAGGATGCAACTGTGCCTTAAATTAAAAAATCAAAGTAAATCAAATAATAGTGATGCAACTGAAAAATTAAAAGAAAACTACATTAACAAATAATATTGTTGTCTATTGATCAGGGCACGAATATTAGGAAGCAATCTTTCTGTTGATTCTAGGAATATCAAGATTTAACCATCTAATTCATTGAATCAAGAGAGAGAATATTGAAATGAGAAAGAACTTAGGGTTGCACTTTTACTCAAGTTTTTTTTTAAAAAAAAAAAACAAATTGTCACAATAGATATATAGCAATATTTATATGAAAATCCATATAATTCTAATAAAAAAAACAGGACAAAACAGTTAAGATTCAAAATACAAAATATACACCAAAAATAGAAAACACAATATACAGATTATAAACTTTAATGCCTCAAATCTTGTTTAAACAATAAAATTTGACTTTGAAACTGTGTTATGGGTAAACTCAATTAACTCATATAAATCTCTGAAAAATCTTTAATTTGATAAATTACGGACCTCAAAATTCAATCTGTGCTAAAAGTTATGGCATTTTCAAAATTTGTCCCTTTGCTCCGAATAATCTAAGGTTCGGTCTTCTATCTTTTATCTCGCATCAAACAGGACCATGTTCCTAAGGCTAAAATCCTTATTCCTTTGGAATTTCACTATACACATGCACACTGGTTTTTTTTCTTTTTGATGAAATTTGTGAACTAGCTATTATAAATTATAAGTCAAGTAAGGAAATACAAACAAAGGAGTTATGTCTTTCCAACATACAAAATCTAGACAAAAAACAATGACAGATACAATTCAACCCACAACTGCATTGGCAAAACGCCTTACAAAAGAAAAGAATGCATGATTTTAATTGATCCCTTCTTCTTCTTTTTGGACAATTATTATCATACCATGGGTATTTTCTTTGTGAGCATCCTTCAAAATTGCTCTTCCAGATCAAATGGTAAGGCAGTGAATTATTGATCTAAAACAAATTAAATTGATGATGAAGGAGAAGAAGAAAACTTATTATACATAACCAGAGCAAAACTTGTCATAAAGGTTAAAGGAATCCAAACATCAAATGAAAAAAGTATGAGAAACAATAATACTCTTAGAATATGAAAAGATATTGGGAATAATATTGTACGATTTTAGATTCTTCCACCACCATTACCACCCACTGTCATTGCTCAAATTAAGAATAAGAGGAGATTAAAGGAATCATGATCTCCTTATTGAAAGATGGCAAGTGCATGTACTGATGGCGGAGTGCACCAGTAACCAGTTTTTTCCTTTCTTCAATGCTAGAGTAGTTGTTTTTTTTTAAAGATAAAGTTAGTATTAACATATTAAATTAAGTTAGTAATTATAATATATCATAGATGACAATGTTTGAATACTTGATAACTATGAATATACTATAAAAAAGAAAAAAAGAAAAAATAGTGTATCTCTCTAGGATCCTAGAAAACGAACTCAGCTGCAACCTGCCTCCTCTACCCTTGCCAACGTTCACTCTGACTACCATGGTTGAGGTTGCAAGCCTTGCTGCAATCACCTCTGGCATTACATCTTGACTCCCTTAACCTGTGTCCCTTAAACTGTTTTGTATATCCTCATACCTAACTCTCTGTAGCCCCCCTTGTAGCCGTCGTCAGCCACCGGTTCATCCTGATAGACCTCTCTCTAACCTATTTTTTATTGTCAACCCATTCCTTTGTTGTTCGACCCGGAAAATGGCAATGATTCAACCCAGACCTGGTTACTAACTTACTCAATTTTTTCTTTCTTTCCATTATAATGTCTTTTTTTATCTTTGTATTTTAGTAGTTAGAAAGGTGTGGAGATTGATTGTCTTACCTCTGTTGGTGTTTCTTATTTAAAATGATTCTACCCTTGAGATTGCTTCTTGCTCTTTTGTTCTGTTATTTGTGGGGCTTTGTGAATTTTGTTTGATCATCATGTGTAGAGGTGTTCAAGGGCAGATTTTTTTTTTGTTTGGAGTGGAGATCAAAATTTATTTTAGTATACATAAATAATTTACCTTTGGATGTTGATGCAAAGGATCTTAGGGCTTGGTTCTCTGAGTGTTTGATGCTTTTATTCCTAGAATATTCACGAAAAATTCTAATTGTTGGTATGGTTTTGTAAGATATAAGCATTTATTTGAGGCTAATCAAGCAGTTAGTAATTTAGATGGTTGTAGATTTGCCGGGAGAATCCTCACTGTTAAATTGGTTGAGGTTGTTAGTAAAAATCATAATATGAAACCCTCTATTCACAAACTTTCTCAGCCCAACACAATACAGGTTAAACCTATTGTTGATGGTATTCACAATGACTCATCTCTCTTTGCAATTTGAGTACCACTCTAAAAAAGATGATTACAATTGGCGTAATCAGTGTTTAGTAGGACAAATTTTTTATGTTAAATCTATCAACTTGTTCTCTAGTGTTTTTAAGACTCATGGTTAGGACTATTGTGATATTAAACACATTAGTGGAAAGAGCATCCTTCTCATGTTTAACTCTAACATTGAGTTGGAAAATTTTCTCAACGGTGGATGTAATTGGGTTTATGACTACTTTATGTGGTTAAACATTGGAACTCTAATACCATTTCTTTTGAACGTTTGGTTTGGCTAAGATGTGATTTCCTACCTCTTCAGGATTGGAATGAGGAGTTTCTATCTCTAGTTGCAGTTAAATGGGACTCATTTATTTCATTAAGTCCTGATATTATCTTTAAAACAAGAATGGATGCAACTTGTTTTCTTATTTCTACCCCTTTAAGGTGGTTCATCTCAGAATCCATCAATGTCAAAATTGATTATAACATTTATACGATTCTCATCTCTGAGGAGTTTGATTTGTCATTGCCATCAAATGATCTTCCTGGTATGAATTCTAAACCTTATTATCTTCTTATTCAATTAATGACATTCTTCACATCCGGCGGTTCTTGAGGATAATGTCTCTAATTGCATTCCTGAGTTCCCTCCCTTAAGTGATCCACCCTTTGTGCATATTCCTTGCAAACCTCCCAATGATATATCATCTTTCGCCTCTATTGTTAAATTGTGCCCATCGAAATCTCATATTTGCCTTTTCTTGTGCTTACTGTGCCTTTATATCTCTAATGCTAACCTAGCCATTTGTTTGTGTCTTCCATCCCCAGTTATCTCACATAGCCCCACTCCTTTTGACAATAGCCCTGCACTTTTTTCTCCATTTTTACATTCTAAATCCCTCATTAGATTTTCTCATAAGCCCACTCCACCCTTTATCATTAAGGATATTAGTGAGGACAATCCAAAGTCTAGACGTAAAAAATCTAGGAAGAAATCTAAAAAATCTCTTTAGTAGAAGAAAGATTAGAAGGAAAATTAGCTTTTTTTGGCTTCATTCTCCTACTATCCTAGATAACTCAATTTTAGATGTATTATGAATAGGAGCAATATTATTGAAACAAGTAATGCCTCTTCCTCTAGTAATTTACAACATGGTTCTTCCTTAGAGACTGAAGTGCTTAATACCTTCATGTGGGTAAGTAACTTGGAATTTTTATGATTGATGATAAAGAAGCCATTTGCTCATCACTTGGAAAAATTATTTCTAAGGAGATGAGTCACAAAGCCTCATG
This sequence comes from Codiaeum variegatum, assembly GCA_948294925.1. Classification (NCBI taxonomy): domain Eukaryota; kingdom Viridiplantae; phylum Streptophyta; class Magnoliopsida; order Malpighiales; family Euphorbiaceae; genus Codiaeum; species Codiaeum variegatum. Next base: position 7,792 of record CAOJBK016319552.1, on the reverse strand, counting down.
ATCATATTTTATGTTGATTGGGTGTATTTCAATTTTATTGAGTCTATTTCATACTTTACTATTTTTCTAATTGTTCGGATTGAGATTGTATTTATACTAGATGTTTTGTCTTTAGTCTCCGGGATGTTTCAACAGAGATTATTTGTCTTTATTCTACAATGGTGAGGTTTTCCCCATTATGTGGCACAAGTTATGCCTTTTCTAAATTGAATGATTACTATTTTGATATTGTTTGGATATTATATTCAATTTTATCTCGGTTGATTCACTTTTAATGTATTTCTACTCAGGAATGTTTTCACATATGTTAGAGGCTCTTAGGATCTCTCAAGTGTATGGGGATATGCCAAATGGATTTGGGTAGATTGTACCCTTTAACATATGTTCTTCTTTTTATCCTTTTAATTGATAAAATTAATCTTACTATTAAAAAAACCATGAATATACTATAAAATATGATTAACTATATGAATATGGTTAGTTAACAAAGGAAATATTTTAATTTGGTTGATTATGGATTGCTTTCGGGTCAAAAAGTCAGTTGGGATAAGTCTTTAATCTATTTTAGCAATACGATTTGTAATCATAGATGCCAAGTGCTTCGGGCGAAAGTAGGCATGAAAAGGGGTTACTTGCCATTTGTTTATTTAGGCGTGCCTCTTTTTATGGGTTTTGTTAAGAGGAAATGGCTGCAACCTTTGGCGGATTCTATTTTATCTAAATTCTCTAAATGGAAAGGAGAAATTTTGTCTTAGGCGGGTAGGTTAGTTCTTGTGAACTCTACTATTTATAGTTGCTTTCTTCATTCGTTCTTTGTTTATAAATGGTCTATTGGTTTAATTAAGTATGTAGAGAGGAATGTTAGAAATTTCTTATGGTCGGGCTCTACGATAAACTGTAAGCTTGTTATTGTTCCTTAGGTTATTTATTGCCATCCCTTTGAGGAGGGAGTCCTGGGATTAAAGAGTCTTCAAGTTTTAAATGAAGCCATGCTTGGGAAAATTAGTTGGAAGATTATTGCTAAAAACTCCATTTTCAGCTCTCTTTTTCATAGCTGATTCCTTAATCATACAGGTAAGCCGAAATCTATTTATTACAGGTCAATTATTTGAAGCTCTATTAGACAAATTTATAAAAGACTTTTTGATTCTTCTCATTGGCTTTTATGTAAGAATAGTCAAATTAGCTTCTTGTATAGCAAGTGGTGTAATCCAACTATGGTTGAAAACTTACATATTTAGTGTAAAAACTTACGTCATTTTGTTTCGGATTTTCGTAATCATGGGGAATGGAAAATTCCTTGGAGTTTGTTGATTGCTTATCCTAGAATAAAGGAGTTGTTGCACCGTCTCTTTTTTATTCGCACAAACTGACATGTGCATCTGGACTAATTCTATTGATGGTTTGTTCTCAACTAAGTAGTTATATGATAATTAGCATGTTCAGGGGGTTGATTTGAAATGGTATAAGTTGTTTTTGGCTAAGTATATTCCTCCCTCTCAGACTTCTACATGCTGGAAGGTGTTGAATGGCAGGCTATCGGCTAATTTTGAGCTATAAAAGAGGGGTATTCAACTGGCTTCTTGCTGCCATTTTTGTTGGGCAGCTTGTGAAGCAGTAGAGCATCTCCTCTTGAGCTTCCATTTTGCTTTAGCTATTTGGTCATTAGTGGGGGACCTTTTTGGGCATCATTCCAATCAATCTCAATCAGTTCGAGCTTTCTTAGAAGTTGCATTCCATGTCCCTTTTAGTTCATAAATTACTACATTATGCCAAGAAGCTATAACTTTCACTATATGGCTATTATGGAATACTAGAAATAAAGTTGTTTATGATGAAATTATTCCTGATATTCATGTATGTTTGAGATAGATTTGGAAGGCATTAGTGGAATGCAATTATTTTAGAGTGGGCTCGATACATAATTCTCAAGCTAAATTACATATTCTTAGACAATTAAACATCAAAGGTAATTCGGGTAAGGCGTCATGTGTTATTTCCATTGTTTAGCAGCCTCTGCTAATCAGTTGGATTAAAGTAAACACAAATGCCTCTTATGTTGCTTCATCTAATTCATCAGGGGTGGGTGGCGTCTTTCGTGACTGTAGAGGTTTTGCAATTGGTTGATTTGCTTTCTCTACTTGCTTGTCTATAGCTTTTGTTTAAGAACTTTGGACTACACTTTTTGCAATGAAACCTGCATGGGAAAAGGTATGTCAATCTTGCGTTGAAATCGAAGACTGCAATAGTGCCTTAGATTCTCAAAACTTTGTGGATAGAGTGTTTTAGATCGCTGAACTCTATGCACGTTGTATTTTCACATATATATCGTGAAGGTAATGCGACAACTGACTTGCTTGCAAACTATGGACGAACATGTGACTCATTACAATAGTGGTATGATTATCCTTATTTATGTGGTTCATTGTTATACGATGATTTTAATCGTAGAGAAAAGTTTCATTTTGTTGGCTTTGTTTTGCCAGTTGTTTATTTTTAGTGCTTGGAGCACTTGTATTTGTTACTTTAATATTCTTTTTCTTTTCATATTAATAATACTTTAGGGGAGAAAGATTGTGATGTAGGGTGCTAAGGGGCACCATCCTAAATGGGATGTTTAAGTACACCTCTAATTCTTTCTCTCCCATTTTTATAAAAAGAAAAGGGAAATATTTTAATTTATTTTCTTATCACAATTGTTTGTCTTCTGCAATGAAGCTAACTAAAAATTAATAACAATAGTGATGCTGACAAGGATCAACTGATAAAATGTTGTTCGGGTTTAATCAAAAGCTTCGAATCCAATCTCTTAAAAAAATACAATTTGCTTAAAACTTATGAGAAACTTGTGAGAAAGAATTCTATCATTTTTTATTCTAGCTTAGCTCGAATTCAATTAGTCATTTAGTAAATTTGAATTTATATAAAAAGAAGACTTAATTACCTAAAAAATTCTATACTTTGACACATTTTTCAAATTTATTCAATACTTCTCGTTTATCAATAAAATACCTAATCTTTGTAATTTTTAAATAAAATAGGAATCCAGCTAATTTTCATGTCAAAGCCAACATGTCTTTGGAAATTGCCACGTAAACTGACACATCATAATAATTTTTTAATTATTAAAAAATAATAATAAACAAAAAATTGAAAACACAGACTTAACAAATACGATTTCCCCTTTCTCAACCTAAATAAAAAATCGAACTTCATACCTTAGCATTCATCCTTGCTCGAGTTTCATAAGGAAAAATCGACTCGACGATTTTATTAGTACAAATCGACTCAGTCACGTTACCATTACTATAAAACTTCGTAGGAGACTGAAATGCATTCAATAAAAACTCAAGATTATTGATGAAATAAAGATCAAGTTTTATTTAATAATATTTTGAGCTCTCAATCACGAAAAGGTCGCTAAGGGGGTATACCCTAGTTAGAATATTCGGGTGCGGTCACTAATTTCTGTAACTCAAGCCTTTTATAAAAAAAGAACCCCAATTGGGCCAAAATGGTATTTTTGTCTTCCCCACCAAAATTTCCTCTATTACCTACAATTGCAGCAACTTTATCAGCCCAACAATTTGATAATCTTATGCCCAATCAATTGCATTTTTCAATGGTCACAACAAAATAGATCAAAAATATACAAATTGACAGAATGAGAAAACAAATAAGCAAATGATTTTGCTTGCTTAAATAGGAAAAGAGTTTCCATTTTTTAACACAAATCAAGATTTATAATCTTGTATATCCAAAAATCTGGTTTAAATTAGACAAAATGAAGTAAGAAATGAAACTTTTTGCCGCAACTCCTAAGACTAGAATTTAAAGATTGCACAAATAATTATATTTATCAAATCAAAATAAGATTAACTTCAACTAAAAGTCATTAGTAGTAAGTACCTAAAATCAACTCAATTGTTTTATTAGTTTTTTTTGTGACACTCAAGTAAGGATGAGCCCCAATACATGAAGCTCTCGATTTTTTTACATAGGTTGAGAAAGGGAAAATCATACCTATTAAGTCAAAATTTCTTTTTTTTTTTAAATTTAAATTATATAATAAATATTTTTTAATTTAATTTTTATTTTTTAGAAAATTATTTTGATATGTTTTCCTATGTGCTAATTTTTGTCTACACATGTCGACTTTAGCTTAAAAATTAGTCAGATTTCTATTTTATTTAAAAATTATATATTTTATTAATAAAACTAAAAGTATTCGATAGATTTGAAAAATATATTAAAGATTTTTTTGAGTTTTTAGGTAATTAAGCCTAAAAAGAATAACTATTTTACGTAGTTAATGGACCAAAAATTATACTGTGGCATTGGGCTATAATAATTAATTCAATAATCTCTTATTGAAGGAAATCAAGACTTTTACAGCCCTCACGTACGTAATTTTAAGAATTTAGAGTGTACCATTAATTTGAAAAGTATAGCAGGCTGTGGAGAAGATTAAATTTCTCAAGTCACAAGTTGGTCTTTCGAATCAGTCACCAGTTGTCTGTTTCTTGCTTCATCTGCGAAGTTACTTTTTTGTGATCAATATATATATTCTCAGCCTTTTATGTATATATATATATATATAATAAGGATTAAATTTTTGAAAATTAAAATTATTTCGGTTTATTTTGGAAAAAAAAAATTGGTTTCAAACCAAACTGAACCAAAATTTTATTATTATATAAAAAAATTAATATTATTTAAAATTTTTAAAAAATTATTAAGATAAATTACTAATATTTGTATTACACTTCTATTTAATATTTTAATAATTATATAAATATTTATAAAATTAATAATTTTTATTAAGATGTTACATAATTATATAAAAAAAATTGGTATAAAAAATATTTTGATTTAAAGTCAAACTGAAAAAATTTCAATTCGGTACATATTAAATTCCGGTTTGATTTGTTAAACTATTAAAATTTTGATTTCGATTTCTTCATCAAACTGATCGAATGCTCACCCCTAATTCATAAGATGGGGTAACAAGGCCAAAGTTTCATTAATCAAATCAACTCCTTGACAAAAACTTTACCAACTATTTATTTTATTTTTAATTAATGCCTAAAAGGAGTAAATGAAGTATATGTATTTATATGATCTTTTCTCTCTCTCTCTCTTTATGTTTTCTTTGAAATTTCCTATTTTATTAAAGGGATAGAAAGTGGAGGCTTTTTACATTCATGTAATAAACATTAAAAATATTTACATAATTATATATATTATTAACAATTTTACATATAATTCAGAAGGTCAAAGACCCGAATTGCATTTTTTGACCAAAAAAAAATAAATCTAAGAATGTAGAAAGTGGCCTGATTAATATATAATTATATAATTTTTTTTAGATTACTTTATTTCAGAACAAAGTAACCTTACGTTTATTTACATCATATATTTTTCTAGGCTAAAGTATTTGGACCTGGATAATTAAATGGCCCAAATTAGATTGTGGATGTCATTTAAGTTTGTAGACTAAATTTTCTACTATGGAAATATTGAAACACTGTAGAGAATTTTAGAGTTTGGACGGTTACAGCAGTTGCAGATATCAATGCAATGGACAGTTACTATGTATAGTTACTATGGAAGCACTACTTAATGGAAACATAACTATGATTCCAAACCTCACTTAACTCACCACTCAACAAGCTCTGTGCCTTTTCCTGCCCTGTCGGGCTATTTATCTTTTTCAAGTTTTTCTGCAAACTTTTGTAATCAGTTCCTTAGCGTTCAATAAAATTTTCATTGTTCTTGTTTTCAATTCCATAGTTACTTTTTACACTACTAATTGAGATTCTCGACGTATTATGGTAAGAAAATCTGGGAATCTACAATTATTAGATCCTTGAAGTTAGAAGGCACAATACAAGTTTCGTACACATTCACTCGCACATAGCACGCCTCGCAACCACACCCAAAAATAAAACAACAAATTTTGGCATGTCCAGTGGGACCCAATCTCATGCACTAAAACTAAGGAATTCTGGAAAAGAATCATTGCTGGTTCTCAGGAGCCGCATGATGACACTGCAACAAGAATGCATGAAGGATTCATTCCACAACTTGTGGAATAAATTGAGTGTGGGTTGGCTTCTCCACAGCCACTTCACCAACAAGACACACCTGAGATAGAGATTCTAGCAGGTCCTATTACTAGAGAAAGGTAATGATTCACAGTCTATTCAACTACAATCATTTTTTGATGAAATGACTAAGCATTCTAGAGTAATTCAAGAGAAGAATTAGGTTGTTAAAATGACTGAACAGAACAAAATGCTTGAGGAATTTATGAAAAATCATATTCAGATGTTTAAAGCATTTAGTAATTTGTTTACTCCATCACAAAGTCCTAAACAGGTTATTGTACATAAGCCTACTAGGCAATCCTCAGAAAAATTTGGGGGCATTTCATTGCTCCACAAGAGGCTGGTGATTCTCACCTCCTTATGAAACACACTGGTGATTCTCACAAGGTAGAGGTACCACAAAATGTGCCTACTGGCTGTCCTAATCAAGTTACAAGCTTATACTAACACTGACTCTATCAATCATTTCATTGTAAGTGATAGTGATGCATGTTCTAATGAAGAAGGACTGGTGAACTCAACATCACCAGTCAACCAGACTCCACAATCTGTTGATTTACCACAAGCCCCTAAGGAGAAAGTCAAATTCCTTAAAGAAGAGAACCTAAAGATAGTTGATCCACCTCCAGTGGCCATTATTAATACTGTAGTTGTGGATCACATGTCCTTAATATCTAATTATAAGTGGAAATATAAAAGTCTACCAAAATTCCCTGGGGAGAAAGTAACAAAAGTATGGATACCTAAAGAAAAGCCATCTTATCAAAGAGATTGGCCACCAAAACATTCACTAAAGAGTCATTCATACAAACTCTATAAGGATCAACTTCAAATCAATGCTCAATGTTCTAAGGAACCAACTCACCAATGGCGACCTGTGGATTGAAAAAAATTTCCCAAGCCACTCACCAGGACCCAAAAGCGCAGACGATAGAGACAATGATCTAAGACCAAACGACAAGCTATGCCACTAGCCTTTCCTCCTAAAGAATTCAATAATAGCAAGTTCAATAAAAGAAATATTGTGGAATCTAACGAGTCTACTAAAGATCAATTGGGGAAGCACTTGGTAATGGTGTCAAGGTACTATGCTCTAAATTTCCTAAAACTGTTAATATGCTTTTGGATCTTACTATCGCCACAAAGTGGAGTAATGTCTAATCATACACTGAGAAGTATGCCTTTTTTTTCATGTGGAATTGCTAGTGAGTCAATCAATTGGCATTCTAACTTTTAATCTAAACATGCACATAAAAACTTCAGTAGAATTTAAGCATTCAACACTGGGGGCCAGTTAACCATGGGGAGAAAGATTTCTACAGTTGAATTACTTTACAATTAGTTGGTTCTTACCGACTCAAGATGCCATAGGCCTCATGGAAATCTGTAGAGGCCTTGATTTCTACAAAGGCGACATTATCAACTTTCATAAGAGAGTTCACTGTGGATGAGTTTAAAGAAGAAGGATTCCATGGAATCTGTGGAGTTGAAGTAATCCCTAAGGAGAAACCTTAAGGAGGTGATATGGCACTTCTTAAGTTTAAAGTTGTTTAACTACTGGTGCATAGTCTAAGAGGAGAACCACAAAGAAAGGACATCAATGGCCAATATCTACAGAAGTATCTTTCCACCATGTGGGGAGCAATAGAGCATGGGTAATTAGCAGTGTAATGCCTAAGTCT
>CAOJBK016319256.1:0-11614 GCA_948294925.1 Codiaeum variegatum | reverse complement strand
TTAAGATTCAAAGTGAGGTTAAAATAAAATGATTTTAAAAGGGATTTTAATTATATGAATTGCAATATGTCAAGCAATATGAGGTTAAAAGAAATAATTATATTTTAAGACCAAAGTCCTAAAAGACCACAGATAAATCATTTAGCTACATGTGCATAACTAATATAAGACATGATATAAGAATTGATACTAAGAAAATTATACACCAATTGAAAAAGGATCACCGAAACGGAACAGAAGGACGAAATGCGAGTCAAATAAAAATCAAGTACGCAAGATGAGTGCATACTAGCCTTCATAAATAAATAAATAGCATATACTATCATTTTCGTTAAAATTCCAAATTTATTTATCTGTATTCATTTCTTGATTTTCTTATATTATGTTCCCAATTCCAAATATGTAAATTAGCCCTTTATACCACCACCGCGATGAAGCGGCAGGTTTATGAAAGAAAATAATGTAAAATTGAATATGTAAATAATAATTTGGATGATATGCAAATTACCAAACCAAGATAAAATCTCAAACGAAGTCATAGACATAGTATATATGAATGGGCAAGTAAATCGCAAAAAAAAAAGTAAAAAAAAAATTGGAACTATAGTTGCCCAATCTATCTAACATCGGTATGGTATTGGAAATCTAAAATGGTGATGAAAGAATTTAAGTATAGATGGAATCGAGGGCTATAAAAATAGTAGCCCTACGTAAAAGACTGCTCAAGTGATGGAATGGCAAGATAATGCCTATCAAATGATACTGAATTATTAATTATACAGTACAGACCTTGAGATAGAGCTATGAAAAATTTAATAAATTGAAAAAGATATAATATAAGAACATGATGTAAATAGAATGCCTTTGGAAATTTAAATACTTAATAACATAATTTCACAAATATAAAATATAAGTATAAGAGTTATTTATAAATTTTGCTTCGATTGGAGAGAGGTTTTATAAAACTATAGAATTTCTAAAAAGGAATTATTAATTTGTATAAAAAAAAGTGTGGTTTCATTGGTTTAAAAAAGTATTTTAAATACAAGATTTTAAATTCTTAATTGTTTTAAATTTTTATTTATTTCTTTAAGAAATAAATCCATTAAGTATTTACAAATTAATAACTATTACTATTGGTAGATATGCAAAGGTAGAATTTCATAAGATGATTGAGCTTAACTTTAAGGATTTAAAGAATAATCATATCAATTTTACGTGCTCTTCAAAAAGGTAAGATTTTAATGGAAAATCCAAAATTTTGGGAAGATTTAATCATTGGTGATGATTTTCATCAATGTTTTCTACGAAATGAATTTTTCCAAAGAACAAAATAAATAATTTTGTAAGTTTTCCTAAGTAAAAGAAATTTTACTATGACTTAAAATAGGAAGAAATAATAGGAAAAGCTACCAAGAGAAACAAAACAAACAAGAAAAGAACTCAACATAAAAGAATTGTAAGACAAAAAAGGAATACGAATAGAGTCATACTGACACTGGAATATGGTGATCGTGTAACTTGACTACCTATCAAAATTTACAAACAAATGGAAAAGAGGGACCTAAAGAGTAATATTATAACCTAAAGGATGTGGTTTTGGTATTGACAGTGACCAATGTTGACAAATTCTATCAATAAGAGTATGATAAATTGTAATAGTGTATAAGCAGAGACGTTTATTGACGTACGTAGCGTCAACTATGTGCACAATGTCTATTATATCCTACGGAAGAGGGATTGGATTCTTCCATGCTTGCTGGAGAGCGAACCTCTAGCCATAGTGACCCAGCACGTCGCTGTGTTATACTACTGAAAGTTGCTGATATGCTAAGGATGAGCAATAAGATCACTATGGTGGCGCCTTCCGAATCTTGTGCTAATGATTATTTTAATGCCTGAGAGTGATTTATATTTATTACTTACTTTATATTATTAAGCTTTACTTATTTGTAAAAACTTCTAGTTGACAAAATGTGATAAAAAAAATAGGAAAAACTGGTGGGTGTGCATGAATAAAAAAATATAGAATTATGAGTATTCATGCACAAAAATTTGAGTAAAATATATATTTCTATATACATAAGAATAAGCGAGATTTTTATGAGTCAATAAGTTGATGCTAAATAAAAAAAAATAATAGTAAATCTAAATGGTTCTAATAATTAAGGAACTCAAGAGAATGCTAATAGAACCATACATGTTGAAGAATCCATATGAACACAAATAATATTTAAAAAAAATTCTATCTGAGGAAGGAATTGGAAAAAGGAATGGAAATATCAAAAAACTAGTTGAAATAAAACAAAGTACGTGATGACGATAAAACTCCTCCAGAGAGAAACATAAATATTTGTGAAATAGACTTTATAAAAGTACTTCAATAAATTTTTATAGGAGTTATTCAAAATAAAATTCTAAGCTACAAGAATCAGAGTTAGAAAAAGGGAAACAAATATTATACGAAGTACTTGATACCAAACTGTACCGAGGAGAAACTCACCAGAATTTTGAATACAGATAAATCTTAGAAATATGACTGAAATCACCAATGTAAGAAAACTCTAGGATCTCAATCTACATGAGGGGCTGATAAGAAGCAGAAATATTACAAAGCGTGATTTCTTGCATATGTATAAATATATGAGGAAACCTTGGATAAATCTCATAAATACAACAAAATTAATAAATAAATGCAAAAGAGTTAAAGAATTGCTTGATCCAAACCTGTTATAGAAATTTTTGATACCTCTACATTCTTGATAATAATCAAAAGAATTGATTTTTGAATAGAGATTAAAGCATTAACTATCATTCATGAACCCACCGAATCCAACAATCAATAAGGTTTACTCTCTTACTATTTTTTTGTACTCACCTAATTTTATTAGGACTTACTTTCCAGGTGCAAGCGGAAGAAAAGACAGGTACTTAAGAGACTAAGAATGTGAAAAAGGGTCGAGCTAAGGTAATGAAGGTCATGATTATATGAGATAGATGCCCATAGCTGAGAAATATTATAAATTAGTATGTTGTTAGTTTATGAGTTCAAAAGTAAAATTGTAATGAGATATTTGGACACTGGATGACCCTATAGAGGTGAGTCCATTATGCTTGTTAAGTTAAGATAAATGATTAAATGGATAGTATCTGACAACTAGATGAATGATTAGGGTTCTAAGAGTTTCAGATGTTAATTACGCACCCTAAGCCATAGGACCATCATATCTCTTGGAAACGGAATGTGACAGTAAAAGAAGGGAATTTCTTCACATGTCTATTTAATTAGAAAAATCATCAAGACTTTAATGAATAATAACAAACCCTAGGTTTTTATGAATCTATCTCTAGCAAACATAGCAAACCCATATGTTTTTTAGTGTCCAAAAACCCAAACTTTCTATCTCTAACAAAGCATGAGCAATAATATTCATCCATAAGCATGCTATTGAAAATGAAAATGCATAAAATATAAGTAAAAAAATAAAACTTGATGAGAAGCCTAAATATTCATTGAGTAAAGGGTTGATTGGTCCATACAAATGTTAAATAGTTGTCTAATCTAGGTAGACAAGGAGTATTTAGCTCATATTTACAAAGAAACAACAAAAAATAGAGAGAAAAGAAAGAGAAGCTAAGAAACCCATATGGAATCTTAGATCAATACTCCAAACCCTTGATGTTCTTATTGATCCTTGCTTGAAAACTGATGATTTTGTGCCATTCCCACTCAAGATTGGCACATTGGTCTTCTTTCCCACAAACTTGGCCTCTCTAGGGTTTTTCTTAACCAAGGACTACATAAGCTCCTTTTTTTTTTCTGCAGTCTGTGCTTTTATAGGGCTGTCCTCTGCGTGTTCACGGCAACCACTCACAGGTGATAACAATACTTGTGAGTTTGTTACTTGTGAGCTTGAGAAACACTAGGCACCTACGCATTAATGGGTATTGGTCATGACTGTGAGCATATAGGGTGCCACTATTTTAGTTTTATGCCTTGTTCCTTCTATACAGTAGCCTTTTCCATGCTCACAAGCATTGGTCATGCTCGTGAAGCAAGTCGAGACTGCCTCAGGTCCTTAGTTTTTTCTTCTTTGTGCTGGGTTTGCATGCCAATTTTGAAGTCTTGTGCTACTTTGCCTCGGATCAGTGTTTTGGACGAAAAGATTGAAAATACACTAGAACAAGAAAATTAAGCACAATTTGATGTGGATAATGGCTAAGAAATGAGGTAAAAACTAGGTGTAATTTTCCATTATCAAATTCCCCACACACTTAGCTTTTACTTGTCCTCAAGCAAACCTAAACATAACCAACAACACAAGTTCAATTGCTTAATCCCTAAGACCATCAAAAGAGAACAAATAAAAAGAGGATAATCACTCAAAAAGATTCTTTATTTTTCACTACACTTTGGTTTTCAACTAAACTAAAGACAAAGTCGTCGAATTCAGAATCCATGAAGGCACTATGCCCTTGACCTAGCTCTAAGGCATTTAAGTCACAAATCAAACATTTAGTCCTAAAAACATGGCTCGAATCAAGTCATTAAAACTAAGAATTCCTCAAGACACTTGACCAATTATACTTAGGAACCAAACTTTTCATAGTTTTTCATGCAAGCCATCATTATATTCATTTCTTTTCTTTTTAAGGGACCCAACTTAGCTAACCCCATTACTAGTCTTTTTACACAAAAGTAAATGCTTTGTGGCACTGACTTCTGGTTACTCAACTAGTCACAAAATGGAATAACAAGCTACTAATACTATTCATGATTTTGATTTTCTTGATGTTGCTTTTAGCAATACACAACCAACGAAATAGGTTAATATTTTCAAAGTCCCTTTTATAAATTTTCATGATGATGCACTATTTATTATTTTTGTTTGTTTCCTAATAAAATAAATCAAGCACTCAAGTACTAGCTTTAGTTTTCTAACCTAACTTGTGCCAAAGAGAAGAACCAAACACTCGACAATGACTAAACACCCTAGAGCCTACTCAAGGGAACTGTGCCAATGTGGATTCCTACTATCAACTACTAAGTCTAAAGTTTAAATGAAAGTGAAATTTATTGTGAAAAACTAGTATCTAAGTGAGTGATTAAAAAAAGTTCAATTTTTATTGTCCTAGATAAATTTTAAATGGAACCTGTAATGTGTTGTGCTCAGTTTTGTTGTTCATGTTTAAGGCATTCATGCATAATCGAAAATAATTCAATCAACACAAATCAATCGATACAATTATGCATACACGCATTCATTCATCCCCCGCACTTAAACCATATATTGTCCCCAATGTGTGTAAAAATAATAATGAGGAAAAAGGGGAAGAGTACTACCCTAAAATGGAAGGTGTCCAACCTTCCTCAATATTGCAATCCATACTAAGTAGACATTTTAGCACTATAAACCAAGGTTAGTTTAAGTTTCATATCAAAACCATAAAAGAATAGCACAAATCAAGTTAAGCAAGTATCAAACAACATAAAGTAAAAGTAAATATCACAAATAAAATAGTACAAATCCAACAAAAATATAAAGAAAGTAAATGAAGTATGTGTAAAAAGAGGAGATAGAGTCCACAACAATTAGAGCTAGAAGGAGGGGCTTAATGAACATTTACCTTCATCATCATCATCACCGTCTAAGTCCTCATCAGTCTCATCCTTAGTTATTGGCGTAGCGCTGGACTGTGAGGCAGTGGCTGGCGAGCTACTGGAATGTGTCTCAGTCTCTAGCTCACTGCTCTCAATCTGTACCTTTAATGGCACCAAGGAAGATGCACTAGGATGACTTGGAGCAGGTGCCATGGGTTGAGCTGGCTGATCTAGTAGGGATACCGAATGCTTGGGCTTTTTCAACTCCATCTTTTTAAGGATCTTGAATAGGATCTTGGAGAACCAATTCCTCTATTTGCGCTCCTCCTGAATCTCCTCAAGAATGTTCTTCTGCTGACTCTGAAGGTGGCCAATGTCCATCTTGATATGCCTCATGCTATTCTCTATACTAGACCACGGGGTGACAATAGGAGAAGAAGGCCATTGTGAGGAAGATGAAGTGGTAGGAGGTGGCATTGAAGATGAAGCTAGACCACAACGCTTTCTTTTGTTCTATTGCAACATGTACTTAATCCTTTTTATGTCAAAATGTGATGTGGGACCATCAAGAGTTATACCCTCAACTACGTAGGCCACACCCAAATTCTGAGCTAGCCTCATAATATAGGATCCATCATGGAGACAACCTGATTTATCATTGTTAGCTTGGTCATTCATGGTCCACATAAGAGAATATGCTACATTTACTCATATATATTTCTTCATACAATAAAGAAAGAATAGGTCATATTTTTTTACATGGCCCCTAGATTGAGACCGAGGGGAAATGGACTTTCCGAGAATGTAGTGTGCATATCTTAAGGTCGAGTCCTTGAACTTGGAGGCTTTGTACTTTACTGACTTCCATGGCCCAGTAGCTAACTCTGCCCAAGCCTTGTCTAGTGAGGGTAAGCCATAGGAAAATGCCACTTCTGAATGCCAATACCTCGGGGAGTTGACTTCTGCATTAGTGTATAGCCCAAAGTTTTCAGCTAAATTGTTCATGCTCTTAATGAAGTCTTGATATCCCAATCGAAATTTGATGACTTGCCAATTGTAGTTGGACTTCTTTTTCGGCCACTGTAGGGTGCACAAAAACTCTAGTGTGAGCCCTTAGTAGGCAAGCTCCTGGATATCATATAGGTTAATCCACTCTAGTTGAGTGAGCATAAGTTTGAGTTGCTCACATTCTGGTTGACTGGCAAAAGATTCCCAGTCCGGTATATAACACGAAAAAAATGGCTTATTCCCTAGAATTTTAGCTTGTCCCTCTACCTTTGCTCCTAGAATTTTGCACATGGGTGATTAGGGTTTTAAAGTAGGCCACTACTGCCATAGCCTCTAGGGTGATGGACTTTGGGTGGTGATGAAGGTGGAGATGGTGGTTGTGGTGACTTCTTTTTCTGTTTTGGCTTCTTAGTAGGAAAGGATGAAACTGGGTGCTTTCCTATGCCTTTTGAAGAAGTGGATGCGTTGGTAGCTTTGTTTGGTTCCATTACTGTAAAAATAACATAAAAAAAAAAAACAAAGGCACAAAGCCACAAAGGCTATTAGCGGCTAATTGCAAAAAATAAAATTTTGGCATAGTATTGTTTAAGAATAGACTAATACCAACCTAAAAAAATAAGCAACAACCAAATAATAACCCAAGCACCCCACTTAAAATCCCACCCCTACACTTAAATATTGTTATATCTCAAAGCACCACAATTAGCATCAGGTATGTGCTTGTGCTTAAGATAGACATCAAGTGAGAGAGTGTCCTTTGATTATAAACAATTCAAGCATAAATTACTTGGCATTTTTATGCAAAAAGGACCCTAACTCACTCCAACCACACGAAGAACATAACACAAATCACACTTAGCATGTGCTCGGTGTGCTGTTCATACAAGAAAATTAAGCCAAAGTGAATTGGGGGTGCTCTTAAAGTTAAAATAACACAAAACATGTTGAATTTCAAGTGAAATCAAAACCCCATCTTACTTTGGCATTTTATAGAACACATTGCAAGCTTAACTTTAAACCACCAAAATTGCATAAAAAGCACCACTCAAATCACTCCCAATAAGTTTAAAGTAGTAAAACAATAAGGATTTAAGGATTCAAGCAAAGAAAAGTTTAAGATTTCTCAAGAACACTTCAAAAATTTTAAATAAAAAAACCTTAAAACTAAATATGCATAAAAAGAATTACACAAAGAAAAATCATGAAATTAACACCAAAATGTGAACATAATAAACACATAAAACATAAAAACTTCAACAAAAATAGAAAATCTAAACTCTAACATGACATTCTAAAAAGAAAAACCTAATAATCATGCTTAGACAAAGCAAAGAAAGAAAGAACTGGAGGAAATAAAGAACCTATTGAATCTTGAGAAAAATTGAAAAATTTTAGCGTTGAATCCTTGTTATGTGAGTTTGAGAGATTTTTAAAGTGATTTGAGTAGTGAACTATCATGAAAATTTCTAAGGGTGTATAAAATGGGGTTTAATAACTATCTATTATAGCAGGCCCCACTATTTTACTGGCAATTTCATAACTCCCAAGCATGAGCCAAGGCCATGATTGCTATCTGTTAGGTGATTTGAGACACAGTGAGCAGTGCCTGGCTCACTAGTATTGGTCATGTCTATGATGTAAGCCCGTGAGCCTTAGTTTCCCAACATTAAGCACAAGCAGTAGCACCTAGTGGACTCACGGGCATTAGTCACGCCCGTGAAGCTAGGCCGTGAGTCCATAGGTAGCTACTGCATAAAATTTCCTTTTTGGCACTCTGTCTCATAGGCTATGCTCATAGGCTTGAGACTAGGCCCTAAGACCTAGAAAAATATTTTTCTCAGTCTGTAGCTTTTAACTTACCATTCAGTTTGTACCATAGGTCTTGGAACCCCCTTGGCTCAAACCACTTACCATTTCACTTTGGTTTGAGCTCAAAAACCTGTAAAATCTCCTATCAAGTGTTATATCTCCTTTGTTCTTAAGAAAAATAAAGAAAATTAAAACTTAAAACTAAATAAAACAAAGTAGATTTTTCATCGGTTGGTTACCTCCCACCAAGCACTTCTTTGACGTCGTCTTAGTTGGACGTTGGGTAGGGTTTTCACCCCACCTCTTATGATTCCTCAAATCCTCCATAGCACCTAAGTTTTTAAAAACTGAGACATGCACCATCAATTGTACCATGGAGTTTTGAATTCAAAAATTTCAAACATGTTTCAAGAAAAGTTTTAGGAAGCCATACCTTTTTGCCATGTTTGAGCTTTGTTTCCTTCTTTGTCTAGCTCTTCCTCACCCCCTTCTTGTTACCAACCTTTTTGGGGATCTTGGTATACCCCTTTGGGGGTTCCTCCAAAATTGTCTCTAAGTTTACTAAGATTTATTTTCCCTATTCTTTTGCACACTTAATAATAGCATTGTTAACCAAATTCAAGTAGTCCCTTGAGCTTTCTTCTCTAACCAATGAAGTGTAACAATTTTTTTGCTCAAGGGTGTGTGTGTGTGCATTCATGCTTGGGAGTTGAAAAACAATGTTCTCTTCACCCACTCTTAGGGTCAACTTGCCCTCATGCATATTTATAATGGCACGGGTGATGGCTAAGAATGGCCTACCCAAGATGAAAGAGGTGTCGACATTGTCTTCGATCTCAACAACAAGGAAATTAATAGGAAAAATGAAATGGCCGATCTTGACCAACACATCTTTCACAATACCATTAGGGTAGATGACAAACTTGTCTACTAGTTGGATACTTAGATGTGTTAGTTTGGGCTCACCTAAACCCAAAGCTTTAAAGACTTAGTAAGGCATCACACTCACACTTGCCCTAAGATTGGCTAATGCCTTTTCAATATGCAACCTACCTAAAGTGTAAAGGATAGTGAAACTCCCTGGATCTTTTAGCTTTTGGCATATCTTGCGGAGGTTTGTAGAGGTTTCCTTCGAGAGCTGGATGATGGACACCTCCTCTAGCTTGCCCTTCTTTACAAGTAACTCCTTTATGAACCTTGCATATTTTGTCATCTGTAAGAGAGCATCTACCAAAGGAATGTTAATATGTAATTTCTTGAAAAGAGAGAGAACTTTACCATGATCGAGGTTCGATGAGCTTTATCTAACCCTCATCAATTATGACACTCGGGGCTTATACTCCGAAATCAGAGCCTTAGGCTTTTTCGCTTCCTTCTCTTGAACTCTTCGTTTCGCACCAACCCCATTTTCACTTCCATTATCATCTTCAACCTTGTTGTTCTTTCCAAACCCGTCCTCCACTTGAGTCATCACCCTTGGCTTCTTAACTTCTTTCAAGTTCCTTCCACTCCTAAGATTGATGGCTTTAAGTTCCGCCCTAGGATTCGCATCTGTGTTACTTGGTTAAGTATCTGGTTGCCTCTCACTCAACATTTTTGCAATTTGACCCACTTGGGTCTCTAAGTTTTTCAAGGAGGCTTGGGTACTCCTATTGATTGTGTCTTGCTCTTGAAACCTTGTATTCATTCCTTGAAAAAAATTTTCCATGGTTTCCTCAAGTGAGCTCTCGCTAAGGGGAGAGGTTGTTGTTACATCTGCATTAGTGGTTGGGCCCTTTATTGATCCCAGTGGAGGACCCCTTTGTTCATTGTTGTGCCTCCATGCAAAGTTTAGGTGATTTCTCCAAAATTTTAGATATTTGAGTAGGGGTTGTTGTTTTGATTGTTTCCTTTCATGCCCCTTATGGAATTCACTTGCTCTTAGCTCCCACTTGAGCCACTTGACCCATTTACACCAACCATGTTGCACTCTTAGATGTTGTGGCCACTACCATAGCTCTCATAGTAAGAATCTTAAGCCATAAAGCTATCCAAAGTGAAGGCATCAAACTTCCTCGATAATGTTTCCACTTGCACCGAAAGAGATGTCATAGAGTCCACGGCGTATGCCTCTGGCGCTCTCAATCTTGGAGCTTCTCTATGAGATGGGAGCCATTGATAATATGACATAGAAATTTGCTCTATCAACTCCTAATTCTCCTCCAGTGTCTTATCCCCCAAAGTTCCACCACCGGCCGAAATCAAATTTTGCATATTTGTATATTTCAGGCCGTTGGTGAAAGTCTTTATTAGTTGCCATGTGGAAAAGCCATGATGAGGACACTTTAGAAGAAGATCCTTAAAACCCTCATACAATCACTCACTACAATTGGATAAAAGAATATATTTCATGATTCAATTTTACGGTCTTGGCATGTGGGAAAAAATTCTCTAGAAATTCCTTCGCCAATTGTTCCCAAGTTGTGAAATGGCCTAATGGAAAGGATTTAAGCCACTTTTCGGGTTATCCCTAAGTAAGAAAGGAAATAACCTCAATTTAATAGTATCTTTCTTTACCCCATTCATCTTAAATGTGTCACGAATCTCGACAAACTCATCAATATGGGTATGTGGATTCATATGAGCAAGACCCCTATATTTGCATGAATTTTGTATCATTTGGATGATAGCCAACTTTATCTCAAAGTTGTTGGAATCGACTCTCGGCCTTCGAATCGAACCTCCCACATCATTGAGATCTACTCTAGCAAATTCTTGCATTGTTCGCTGGACCAGGACTCTATTAGCTTAGACATTCCCTTGGTTGTTTCCATTGCCAACCCCATTACCCTTTCCATTACCGACACTTTCTCCAATGGCATTCGTATTGTTATTCACACCATCATTCCCATTATTATTATTATCCTTCATATTACCCTTGGCTACCTCTATGTCTTCAGCCTCAACTTCCTCTTCCTTTTCCCTAAGTGTGTCCTTGTGATTGACCGGAAGCGGTATGTTACTGGCCAAAGCTAACTTATGTTGTTGTCATTTGACATGCTGAAAGCAACACCGGGGGTTTTAAAATTTATAATGCTTGATGACTAATTCTACCATGGCTCTATGCAAGTGCACCTATCATTTGGGTTGTATAGTAGTAACGAGGTCGATCCATAGAGACACCAATGCAAGTACTAACTCAAACTTAAACTATTG
>CAOJBK016317481.1:0-11218 GCA_948294925.1 Codiaeum variegatum | reverse complement strand
CAGGCATAAAGCCAAATTCGTTAGCCTTGATAGATGTGCTACTCTGGATATGCTACTTTACCACTTTCTCCCATAATTTTATGGTGTGATTCATGAGTTTGATCCATCTATAATTTGAGAAATTTTGAATATCTCCTTTATTATTGAATATTGGAACTACAATACTTCTCCTCCAATCATTTGACACATTTTTGGATACTAAAATCTTGTTGAATAATTGAGTTAACGAATCCACTCCCATATCTTCTAAGCATTTCCACACTTCTATAGGGATCCCATATGGACTTCATGTTTTACCTGCTTGCATTTTCTTCAACGCTTCTTTAATTTCGAGGGATCTAATTCTTCTAGTGTGGTTCACATTCTTCTCAATCATCGTATTATCCATACTTATCTGGCTTCTATACTTTAGTTGAATAGGCCCTTAAAGTAAGTCCTCAATCTTTCTTTAACATCTTCCTCCTTGACCAAATTTTTATTCTCATTGTCCTTGATACACTTAACTTCATTCAGGTTTCACGATCTCCTCTCTCTCATCTTAGCCAGCTTGTAGACTTCCTTCTCCTCTTCTTTTGTCCCCAACCTTTCATATAGCTTATTATAAAAGTGTGCTCTAACTTGCCTCACTGCCTTCTTTGCTTTTGTTTTTGCTATTTATATTGCTCATATGCATCCCCACTTTCACATTTTGGCAATTTTTTGTACTATTTGGATCGTATCGTTCCACCACTATCCTTCTTTCTTTAATGGAGCATGTCCTTTAGCCTCCCCCAGGATCTTTTTGTCGACCTCCCAAAGCTTCTCACTCATGACTACCCATATATCATTAGCTTCCATATACGAACTCTAAGGTTGTATGTTGCATAGCTCATTTATGAATTTCTCATACTTCTCCCCTCTAAGCTCACACCACTTTATCCATTGAGCATAAGTATTGGACGACCTCTTAGCTTACCATATCATCTTGAAGTCCAACACTAACAACCTATGTTGGGTTGTTAAAACTTCACCCGGAATGACTTTACAATCCTTACAAAAGGCTCTCTTTGACTTCCTTGTGAGCAAGTAGTCAATTTGACTCTTGTTATATCTACTTTTAAAAGTAACCAAATGAGATTCCCTTTTCATGAAGTAGGTATTCTCCAAGAGTAACTCATAAGTTATTGTAAAATCAAGAATTCTCTTCCCCTCCTCATTTATACTCCTATAACCAAAGCCCCCAATGAGTCTCTTCATAGCCACTTCGATCTCTTCCCACATGACCATTTAGGTCTCCACCAATGAAGACATTCTCCTCAATTCGTATACTTTGCATGATATCATCTATGTCCTCCCAAAACTTCTGCTTGCAATCAAATTCAAGACTAACTGGCAGTGCATAAGCATTAATTACATTGAACACTTTCCCTTCTAAAACTAGCTTAACTATAATAATCTTATCCCCCACTCTCCTTACCGAAACTACCGCATCCCTTAGAGAACTATCTACAACAATACCTACCCCATTTTTACTCCTCTCCCTTTCAGTGTACCATAATTTAAACTCTTTCCTAACCTCCCTATTTTTTTCTTCTATCCACTTAGTCTCTTGAATACAAGCTATGTTCACTCTTCCCATCTCTAAAGTGTCAACTAGCTCCATAAACTTACATGTAAGAGATCTTATGTTCCAAGTGCCTATCCTAATTCTAGTCTCCTTTCGTACCTGTCTCTTCCCTCTCCTAGAGTGGTGCCTAATCCTGGCGCTATCACTAGCTCCTGAGTTACCCACACTATCACTATTCCTACTAGAATAAAAACTATTTCTAGAACTATCTCTCTCTCTCTCTCTCTTTATCATTATATTTATCTCTATCTCTACTTAAAGCTAGCTTCTTTACCCATATCCGCTCATGATGTGGGAGCCCTTGCTCACTTAGCGTCATATCCGGGCGCTGACATGAAATGTTGCTTTTGGGGAACGCCCTACGCTCTTTCCCATTTCTTACTATACCCAGGTTCCGATGTAGTGCGTCGCAAGTAGGGGATGCCCTAACGATTTTCTTGTATTTTGAATCCATATGAAAGTTTCATCATAATTTTACGTTGGTTATCGACCTACCACAACCCTCCTCCTTTATCAGGGTTTGAAATCGGCTAGACACGATGACCCTTATTTAGGTGGAGTTCTCTCCACAAAAAAAGAAATAAACAATTTATGTTATATCCAAATATATGATGAAGTGAAATGTCATAAAAGTTTAAATCCCATATCACATAAAAATTCTTGTCATAAAACCTTTTTCTCAGCCATAAGGAAAAAATCTCTACCATTTATTGGTTCCAGAATTACAAATCCCAAAAGGAAAAACCAACTCTTAAATAACAAATCCCTTGCCAAAAATCCAGACCTCATGCCTCTCTCACCAGAGTGGGTTCTAATTTTCTTTTTATCCAAACTTTTATTTTATATATTCGAAGGGAAAATTTGATTCAGAGAAAATAAAAAATGAAGTTAAAATAGGAAGTCAAGGGTTTAACTATGTTTTTTCTAAGCAGTGAAGAGGTCAATGTACAGATAGAAAGTTGATGATCCACAACACCAAGGATTCAACAGAAAAATAAATAAGTAAAAAATCCAAATTGTATACCTGAATTTATGATTCCTGTTGGAAGAATAAAACATATAAAAATTCAAAATTGTCTGAATAGTATGGCTTTGGTAGGTACATTGGACAGAATACTGGATTATATAATTAAATTATTTGGTATAGACTTTGTACAAATGCTTAAATGTTAAAAGCAAATTAATAAGAATATGTTGTTTTGAGAAAATATACCCTAATAAACAATATGGATATGCTTTTTGGAAAATCAATGCAAAATAAATTGGATGAATATCTATATATTAACCAAGTGCCACTCTCATTTTCTTTCACTATCCTTTAGCTGTAAACTGTGATGTCATTTGTCTATTTAACTTAACCAGACATATTAGTTGATGTAGCAGACTTTAATTAAATGATAATGTCATTGTTTACTTGCCCATGGAGTTGGCCATAACGGTTGAGAAAACTACTTTTCATATATGACAGTAATGTAAACAATTATCAAGGTGTAATTAATCAATGACCCCTAATCAAGTTTTAAATTTATCAGTGCCTTCTTAATCTGGTGATGACCGTTAGATTAGACCAATAAGGCAACTAGGCTAAAGAACCATAAAAGAAAAAAAAAAACCCTATTTATGACACGTAATTTTCATTGAAATGGTAAAGATATGATGAAACTAGCATTGATTTTGCATACCCCACATTAATTTTTTAAGCTTTTAATTAAACTATGAATGAATTAATTTGGGTTTTGTTCATAATTACTATTCACGTGTAGTAGACGTAATGTAATTAAATATACATTATAGAAGATTTATTGCATTCATGTTCTTTCTGTTTCTTTAATCATGCAGCTTAACGATGCTTAGAGTATCTGTCACTGACACTAATAGTAGAAACAACATCACTAGTCCAAGCTATGTTTTTTAATTTAAATCAACATAGGCATTGACCCACCATAAAGGAAATATTATTTTTCCCCCTCTAACTAACGCGGTATCATTTATACAGTTTTTTGTACGTTTTATGTACATTTTATAAGATTCAAGGTGCATGTGCATTGAGATTTTCTTTTTACATATATATTTTTTCCGTTTAAAAAAAATTAGAAGAATGAACTAATAGGATGATAATTTATATTCTCTGTGGATACCCAAATCTTATCCAGAAAGTAAATATATCCAAATTGACTAAAATAATATTGAATTTAGATAGAATATGAATAGTACAAGTAAAGAAAGTGACTTTTGGCGTCGGTTATACAGGCGACATCTATGTTGATGACGCCAAAAGTAAGGACATTTGGCGTTAGTTCTACAACCGACACCTAAAATAGCAAAAAAGACTTCCGGCATCGGTTGTAGAACAAGAATTGACGCCAAAGTCTTTCTGGTAGACTTTTGGCATCGGTTGATGAGTAAAAACCGACGCCTAAAGTCGTCCTTAAATGTACTTTTGGTGTCGGTTTCTGCCCTGCAACCGACGCCAAAAGTCTTCTTTTTTATTTTTTCAGTGAATACTAAAACAATTTAAAATAAAAAAACTAAAAAAAATGTTTAAAACAAGCAAGCTCTGTTATGTGAAAGAGCAACTCAAAATCATATTAATAATTCAAACTCCAAAAATGTTAACTCAAAGTCCAAAATCATCAATTTACATATTAACTCAATCAGAAATGTTAATCAAAGCAAGCTCTGTTACTCGATATTAGAATTTTCATAATTGCTCTTATTATGTGAAAGAGCAACTCAAAGTCACGCTAAGTAGCCAATAATGCTGCTTTGGCCTATCTGAACATTAATGGCAATACGCGACATAACAATCCCAAAAGCAATAATATATAATTGTAACTGCCTCTTTACAAACAATATCTGCACAACGAAAAAAAAACAAAGATAACACAATTCATAAGAATTCAACCTTCTTACTCAAACAGAGGAATCCAACCCTGAGAATTGATATGAATTATATTAAAAAATGCAACTAAGATGGTTCACTAACTTTGAAACTAGTAACTACTGAAATTAACAGGAAAAATGTCAAATGTGAAGGTCATAGCTTTACTAGTCAAAGAAATGTTTGAAATGTCTAGATCAACAATATTGTGAGCTTAATATAAACTCAGTACATTTAACTATTGTGTAAAAAATGAGTTATTTATATTAAAGTTTAAGATAACAGTTGAAAGATTACTTGTCCATATGCAATTATACAACTATTGTACCCAGTCATGTAATTTTCCACCAAAGGCAATACATCCACTTTGAAAAATTTTCCTGTACAGATGCAAATTGAGAGTTGAAATAGCATAAAAAACTGTATGGGTTGACCCTTTTATCTAAAATAAGTTAAAAAGATTTTATAATTCATTAGAATGTTGTTAAGCTTTGGAGAACTTGATTTTCAGAATACAAAAACATAAGACAAACCTTTTCCTGCTCTATTCCTCTAAGCCTGCTCACCTTCTTATAAAGCTCATGCACAGAAGCCTGAAATAAATAAAACATATTACAACCTGCACTAGCTACTAAAAAAAGTGTTTTTTAATATGACAAACTGAAAATAAATTCTTAAAGAGGTGAAATGCTTAATTCCTTTTCTTAAAAAAAATGAAATGCCTAATGCCTTTTCAATTGTCCACCTACACAAGTCCTGGATACTAGAACATTATAACAACATTTCCAACTATCTTGCAAGTAAAATTTGAGTTGACATTTCCCAGTTTACTATAATTTGTTAGAGCTATTAGTTTGGCAAGCTAGGCATGAATATAGATTTTGATTTCTCTGCTCAACAAAACTTATGCTTAACATCATCACTTTATATATGTGTGTGCTATGTATGTATAGTCTATTGTATTTCTTCATCCATTTATATGCATTGGTTGCAATCTACAAGTCTATAAAACAAATTTGATAGGCTGAAGTTAGCAAAATAAAAATAAAGTTGATGGCAATAAGTAATGGCACTAATACAAAAATCAGAACATAACCATTACTATTAAAAACTTTTAATAATTACCTAAACAAATGTAGGCATTACTATAAAATATTAAGAAAATAACCTGTATAAACCAAAAGATAACCATACCCTTAAATAAAAAGACAAAAAAAATTAGTTTTCATTATTAGAATAAACTAGAAGCTAGGAATTTAGTATAAAATAGAAAAACCTGAAGAAACAGTTTGTAGTGAAGAAGGGAGCAAATTGGAAAAATGATGTATAATTTATAATTACAAACCCTTACTACATTATCAACAAGAAGCAAAATAAAAAAAAATCACCTAGCATTCAGGCTGTCCAATCCTTTCTCAGAAGTCCCTTTCATCCTTGCAATAACTATAGCCTAGAACTCAACGGAATTTAGTTGACAAATGAATTTCAGTGGCTAACAAACACGAAATATGAAGCATGTGCTTGTGCAAGTGAGAAATGTGCGCATGCACGAGTATGAGAGAGAGTTGCATGTCTGTGTTTGTGAGAGAATATGAAACAAACAAATAAATACAGACACATGCAATTTCATATACTTTCATTTGGTATTCCAAGAATGTCTAAAAATGATGCAAGTTCATACCAGCTTTCTGTTAGGAGGATGATTAAATTTGCATGTTGCCCCAAATCTACAAAGCCCTATTATGATGTAATAAGAAAATTTTGCTCTCTAGGACACTCAGGATAGGGCCCAGATTCCATTGATTCATTTGATCTCAAGTTCATTTGCCACATTGCATCAGAGATGATATTAAATCA
Organism: Codiaeum variegatum; assembly: GCA_948294925.1. Taxonomy (NCBI): domain Eukaryota; kingdom Viridiplantae; phylum Streptophyta; class Magnoliopsida; order Malpighiales; family Euphorbiaceae; genus Codiaeum; species Codiaeum variegatum. The sequence continues at coordinate 4,874 of CAOJBK016317481.1, read as the reverse complement.
CCAAGTTTAAACATTTATTGTCAATCTCTTTTCCAGGTTAAAACATTTATTATTACCAAACTTTTTCTAAAAAGTATTTTCACTTCCTCAACAAAAGTAGCATAACCTGACAACTACACTAACGAATCAATCATTTTTCCAAAATAACACAAAATGCAAAACCCACACAAAACATAGCCATTTAAAATGTTTATTTTCTCCGACTTTCCAAATTAAAGAACAGTTACAGGGTGTGTCAAGCTTGAGGATGACATGAAACAAATTCAAATGTAGATTAAAAACAAAATCTGAAGTGAATTAAACAAAATAGTTTCACTTCAAATAAACATCATTACCTAATCTCAATAATGTATGAGTTACTAAAGTTTTACATATTCATGGTCATTATGAAAAAAAAAAAGATATTAATCAAACCAAAATTCATTATTTGTATTGGTTTGAAACGACATAAATACAATACCATGGTCACCAAACAAGCCAAAATTCAGAGACAGGTAAGGGCAAAACAGATGATTCGAAGCAAGAAACCAACAACTCAACTCAACTCATGTATTGTGAATCCATATAAACACAAAATTTCTTGCATTTCAAACTTTTAAATGAATCACAACCTCTGCATCTCCACTATGAAAACACCAATAATATAACAAAAATTTCTAAATTAACAAAAAAGAAAAAAACAACAAAATTCAACCTATGATCAAGCTAAATTAACCATTTCCAGTGATACCATTTTCCAGTTTGCATTAATTGAGCAAAAGGAACATAAAATGCTGGTTAGGTACAATCACATCAGAGAAAATTTAAAACAATATAATAAAACTTAAAACTTAATGTACAAACTATAAACAATTATAAAAAAAATTGCCTGGAGAAGAATTAAGTAGTTTGAACTGGCAACTCTGCTTACTAGTTGAGAGGCGAAAATATATAATCAGCATAAAACATCATAATAGAGAAACTGCCTCCATTATTAGCATTAGAAGGCATCAAAACCTGCAGTGCGCTTTAAATTGGTGCAAATTCCTAATGTAATAGACTCTGAAGATAGCTGCGAAGAAAATGAAAGGTTTTTCGCCGATCTTAACACAAATCTAATGGCGATTTCAAATGATTCAAGCTCTTTAAGCTTGAAAAACCTAGCTTTTTCTTCTTTTAATCGAAGATCAATCAATGAAAAACCTAGAATTATGTGGTAGAATCTCCTCTCGCTTTCTGAAACGAATCTTACTCTACCTTTCACTCGCTCTCTCACTCGTTACCGTTGGAGTTTTTGAGCAAGCGAATGAAATGATTATTGGAGTTTTTTTTTAAACTATGGGTATTAACGTCAGTTGTAAGATAAGAACTGATGCCCAGAATTCATTTTATTACAAAAATACTATCGTGTTATCTTCTGGCATCGGTTGTGGTGTTACAACCGATGCCCATAATTTGATTTTATTATAAAAAAGCCATCATGTTATTTTTTGGCGTTAGTTTTATTTTTTGGCGTTAGTTTTTCCAACAACAGACACCAAAGGTTAGTTTTTTTACTAAGTTCCTTACCCATACTCTACTTGAACTAATAATTTTTACCATATCCGAATCTATCCACACCTATATCTTATGTTCATAACATTTTATATATAAATATTAAATATATGTTTTTTAATGCCTAAATATTTTAATTTAAACAAAAAAAATATAAGTAGGATAAAGAAATGATAAAAAAAGTATTACTTATAATGATTAAAAGGAATTCCTGAAATCATATAGTTCATGAAATAATAATATGACTTTCGGCCAAAAAAAAATCGAGGGATACATATTGTTAATAGTTTTCCTTTGAGTTTGATATTTAAGATTTAATTTTAAGAATAATTTTAGGGTTTGGAGCCTAGGGAATTCTAGCGCAACACAATTTCTATAGGCTGCTGTCATCTCCAGTCATGCTGCCTTTAAGCCGCCAGATTTGATCTTAGATTGTTATTTTAATCATGTAGAGGTGTTCGTATGGCAGGTTCGATCTCCAAAATCAATAGAAAAGTCTCATGCTATTTCTACTACTATTTTTTATGCATAGGCTATGAAGGGGATAGTGTTTCTTAGCCAAAATCATCGACTGACAAATCTACATCCACCATCTCAGATATAGGCAAATTTGTTTCAGTAAAGGTAATGCAAGTGGATTATGATAGGAGGGTTAAGATGTGCACATCATCCCTTATTGGTCATATTGTTTAGAATAAAGAAGATAAACCATGGCGTTTGTTTGATATAAAAGAAACTTTGAATAAGATATGGGAACTTCACGTCCAATGACTTTTGATTTCATTAGGAAAGGGCTATTTCATATTTTTCTTCCATCCTAAGAGGTAAAACTAACTGTTTAGAGTGAGAGAGCCATAGTTTTAAAGCCAAGGATCTATCGCCTCCGACCATTAGTTCATGACTTTGATCCATCTGCTGAGAAATCAAACACCACTTGATTATGGGTTCGCCTTCACTCTCTTCTTTAGGAGTATTGGGATGTTCAAATCTTAGCTGAAATAGCTAAAGGGATTGGGGTGTTTGTTTGAATTGACAAAGCAACTTTAGAAGGTGAGTTTGGACATTAGGCCAGACTATTAGTTGATGTCGACCTTGCTGGAAAAATTCTAGAAACCATTCAGATTAAAAAGGAGGGAAAATAATTTTGGATTGATTTAGAATATGAACGCATGCGCCCTTTCTGTTGAATTTGTTCATTTATTGGTCATTAGGTGTTTGATTGTAGACAAAATAAAAAGCCTGCTGTTCATGGAGAAGGAAACCAAAAAAGCCTGTTGTTCATGGAGAAGGAAACCAAAAAAGGCATGCTTTTAAGGAGCCAAGTAAGTGTAGAAAGTATTCAAGATGCCGCTTTAGGAAAAGGAAAGAATGGAGGCCAATTTTTAGACATGAAACCATTCCATAGAATTTTGCAGCGAATCAATAATGATATTGTGGGATCCGAGTCCATTGCTGAACACCACTCTCTAACTGGTAATAAATTAGCATTGGTAGCAAATAGCACGACGTAAATTAACAACTTACCTGAAGTAGAAATTAATGCATTGCATAACGAGCTACATCAAGAAGAGAATAACCAAGTTGATAAGGAAAAAGATACAGCTACAGAGCAATCTTTTGAAGATGATGAGTATAAGAATGTGCTTGCTTTGATGTGCTCAAATACTAAGGTTTGGGCGAATTTGTTAGAGAAACCATATGATGTTATTCATCTTCACATCAACTATGTTTTAATAGATTATGCATTTAAATGATCGTTTGCAGAATTATGGCGAAGTACCCTGGACTACGGTTAAAAGAAAAACATATAATAGGTCTATAGATGTTCTGCCTACTTCCACTCGGCCAATTTGGATTAGGAACCAAGAGTAAAGATGAATATTTAATTTTTATTTGTTTGGTTTAATTATTATTTCCTCTTGGGGGAGGACTGTTTTCTTTCTTTTTTTCCCCCTTATCTTTATTCTTCTTTTTTCTTTTTAATAACGCGGAACTTGACTCCAATATTACTAAAAAAAGATTTAATTTTAGGAGTTATGTTATTAATTATTATGTATTTAGAATGTCATATTTGAATATTTGGATAAATTATTAATTATTTAAAATTTTTTATTATTTTTATTTCAATTTTTAATATAAAAACTCTTTGAATATAATATATGCTAATTTAATAATCATAAACTTATATTTAGATTCACACAAATATTAAAAAATAATTAAATTACTATTCAAGTAAGGGGTAATCCGCAGATCACCCGAAATTCTTTGGTATGGGTATGAGTCTAAAGTTTGTTAAATGAATACATGTGAATATGAGTATGGGTAGATGTATCATCATTCGGATGTAGGTAAAGATTTTATACTACCTTTGATGGTATTACCTATTAGAAGGTATTATGCACCAAATTTTTTACACTTATAATCCCCATCAAAATCATATTGCTGAGAGGAAACACTAACACTTATTTAATGTAACAAGGTCACTTCTTTTCCGTGCTAACCTACTCTTAAAATTTTGGGGAGATGTTATTCTCATTTCCACCTTTTGTATTAAAAAAATACCTTCATCTCAACTTTGAGATAAGTCACTTTACGAGCTTCTTTATTATAAAATCTCCTTCTTGTGACTCATTAAGATCATTTAGTTATCTCTACTATGCCTCAAATTTTATTCCTCATAGGACTAAGTTTCAGTACAAGTCAAGAAGATGATTCTTCTTAGGGTATCAAACTAATGTCAAAGGGTACAAGCTATATGATCTTGACACTTATACTGTGTTTTTTTTATCTAGGGATGTCAAATTTTTGAGCATTTGATTCCATATTAAAATGATAATGTAGACATTTCTTCATTTGATATGCAACATGTTATGCTTGACGTTCTCAAACTAATCCGAGTTCTTATGATGTTCTTCACCACATATACATCCATATATGTCGCATGTGAAGGACGAATACGGAGTCGCACAGCGGAAGACCGATCGGCTGTCCAGAATTGGATAGCACTACTATGTGAACAGTAGCAGTTCGGTTTTTTTTTTAAATAAAACATTTTCCATGCCAAAGCACTTTGACATGGTTTGGTTTAAATATTCATTAAACTCTTTAACAAATAAATAAACCAAAAGGACCCAAACTCAACATCAAGGATCAATCCAATTATTGTGCAAAACACAATATAAACGAAGAAGGTTTAGAATGTATAAAATACCTATCGCCCTCCTTCGTTAAGCTCCCCAAATGTGAAGCCTCTAGCTTGAGACATACCTAGCTTTTCCCAAAAGCTTGTTCTCTAGTTCTTTTCAAGAAGCTAGAATCATTTCTCATTGGAATCACCCAAA
>CAOJBK016310065.1:0-21330 GCA_948294925.1 Codiaeum variegatum | reverse complement strand
TCTGTTAAAAGGACAATCTGTCATTCATATTCTCAAACTTTTTGAGAATAGATTCCCTACAGAATACTTAAAGGACATATATACGTTCGATGCAAAGAATGTTTTCATTTAAAGAACATATACACTAAAGCCAGTTAGGTTTTCATTTATATTCACATGCTGAGTGTAAGCTCTAGGGCATACACTGTTAACACCTTGAGCCTTGATTTATCGTTCCATTTTCGAGCATTTTCTTCGCCTTTCGAGCTCGAACCTTGAAATTGTTCCTCCTAGCTTCAAAATTTAATTGATTTCTTAGAAATGGATGAAAACACTAGAACAAGCACATTAAATTCAATTTAACAAGTAAAATCCACCAAGAATATGAGGTAAAATAGTGTATAATTTGCTAGTTATCAATAATCTTAAATCATAAATCAAGAATCTTGAACAAAATAATTCTCACAATAAAATAATTCAATCACATGCCTGATGGATTTGAAGTAGACATGATATAAACCTTTGGAAAAATTGGTTTCTCTTTCTTGACCACTTTAGTTTATGACGACTCTAGATGGAATAGACAAACTTAAGTATAAACCCTAATAGGTAGAGAGATGACCAATTTATATCTATCATAATTTAATTCGGTACGTCCATAACATAACCAATTGAACGATCAAGATTAATTAGCTATTTAATTAGTCATTATTATTGGGCTTTATATAAATAATTATATGGCCCATAAAAATTAGAAATAACCCAAGAGATTAGGCTATATATTCTTACACTGGTAACTAATCTATGTAAGCCTAACATATAAAAATATAACTTTACAGAATAAACAAATTGCTTATAAAATAGAAACAAGTTCAAAATAATAGATACCAAGTATAAACCTACTCCCAAAAAGTAAAGTACGGAGTTCTAACAAATTCAAATAATTCAAGAAAAGAGATAAAAGTAACATCCAATAAAAGATAATTGGATGCTCGGACGAATCAATAAAGTCGAGTCATACAGAAGCAAAGAAACAAATGACAAATCTTCCAGAAAGCAGATAAGCTACAGAAGACTATTGATATGAATATTAAATAATAGATAAAAAAATGTAGTTTGAGCTAAATCTTAGTGAATGATAATTACAGTACACAAAATAATAGGAACATACAGACACAATAATAATTTTGTAATTTTGCTATCACTTTAAATATGGTAATGCAGTAAAGAATTGTAAAATAATAAATACAATAAATAAATAATTTAAATAGATGAAATAGAAAACTCGGTACCGTTCAACTAAGTGGTGATACTCCACACCGTCAAAGGCTTGAAAAAAGGTAAGCGAGCTACCAGAACATATATAATGATATTTCAATATAAATGCTCTAATACAAGTTAATGATGATAAATGATGAGTGATAGTAAAAATGCACCTAATATCGTGATGGTGCTCACGATGGAGCCTAGTTAACAAATATTAAATTAGAGTATGAGTACCGATTTGAAATATCAAAACAGTATCAAACAAATTCAGATAAGTTATGTTGCATTACTTTTCAGACTTGCAGGTATACTAGAGGAGAATTTCCTCAAATGTAAAAATTTAGACTTCTAATCAAATGATGTAGATTCCTAAATTCCTTCACCATAATTTGTTTGGATTTCATGAAATTTAGATTGTAAATGAAAGTAAAACTTATTATTAGAGAATGCAAAGTTTTGTATTGATTCTTTGGAAAATTGCGATTACAGTAAATGAAAACATCAAGAAAGGCTGAAAATAGGCAATTAAAGTAAAAAAAATCTTAGCTTGATGAAAATTAGAGTAAAACTAGAAATTGTAAATTTGAAATTGATAGTTGATTGATTGTTGTTGATTGGATGTTTATGTGATAAGTTTTTGATAAGTTGATGTGTAATATTCCCTACCACTGTCACTTTTATATCCTTGAGAAACCACTTCCTTAGGACAAAATGTGAAAGACTAACATTTTCTCTGAGGAAGTTAATACACCGTTATATTACTTTTATTGCAAGACTCTTTCTCTAGATCCTTCTAATGACTTGATGCTTAGTCATAAAAAATAGACTTCTCAATGGGCTTAATAATTTCTTTGGACATTTTGATCCAAAATCAATTAATTTAATTATTTTTATTTTTCAATCCCAAAATTTATTTTTAGTCATAAATAATGCCCCCACATATTGTAATCTTGGTCCAAAGCTTATAAACATGTAAAATAAAATTTTAAAAACTCAAAAATTCCTCAATGGAGTGCATCAGGTTCCTCAGAAAAAACCTATGTAAAATCCTCTCCAAGCAAAAATTCCTCAATCTCAAATTCAAATTCAAAAAATCCCTTAGATTCTAACAGGTAAAATGCACCAATGATCACTAAGATTTACTAGTTTTTCCATTTTGATCACCGGTAGGTCATTATAAGATTTTTTGTCTTGAAATCTAACATGGTGATAATGGCCAAATATACTTAGTTTTTACTTCATTTCTTAGACATTATCCAAGTCCAATTACATTTGATTTGCTTGTTTTAGTGCGTTTTCAACTTTTATAGGCCTAAACCTCAATCCGGAGCTAAGTAGAGAAAAACATCAAAAAAGGAGTGCAAATAGGGCTAAACAGAGAAAAAAATGGACAACTCTAGCATTTAAGGGTTATGGTCAAGGGCGTGAATAGTGCCCGTGACCAATTATTCATGGCCAAAATTACTACAAAAAATAGAAAGTAGCTCACGTGTCCTCTTCACACCCGTGAAAAGGAGCTATGACCACTTATCTGCTCACTATTTCTCAAGGAAAATCAAGACATTTTCATGGGTCCTCTTCACTTCCATGAAAAGGACCCGTGACCATGATATTTCTAGCCATATAAAAGCCAAAATACTATAGAAATAAGGGGACTTTTTAATGGATTTCAAAGTTCTTGGTTAGGAGAGCTAAGTTCCCGAGAAAAACTTATCAAGGAGTATGATTTAGGGGAGATTTACACTTCAAGATTAAGATCAAACCAAGATTCAATAAAATGTATTTGGGGTTTGGGTATAGATGCTAAGAATCCATTTGGGTTTCTTAGTTTTCTTCTCTTTCTCTTCTATTTTATGTTGTAATATTTCTATTATGAGCTAAACACATCTTGTCTACCTAGATTAGATAAGTATTTGACATTTGTATGGATTAATCAACTTATTTTTCTCAATAAATGTTTAGGGTTTCTTCAAGTATTGATTTTGATTTACAATTTCTGCACTTTTCATCTTTAATGCATGCTTGTTGATGATTATTATTGCCTAATCTTTGCTAGAGATAGAAAGTTTAGGTTTTAAACACTCAAAATCATTTGGGTTTGCTATGCTTGCTAGAGATAGAGGTATAGATGCCTAGGGTTTAATGCTTTTCCTAATTGATTGGTTATGAGAAGTGATTCCCCTCCTTTACTTAGAAATTAGGGGTTTGATTGCTTGAGAAAGGATTAAACCTAAGTTGTATGTGAAAACCCATTTAATGTATGCCTTGAATTTTTATTGAGTCATTGATTGTCTATGCAATATAGTCAACTATGAGTCAAAGTCTAGGTAGACGCTTCTTTTCTTGAATTCTATCCTTGTGTTTATTTTTCGTTTTAAATTGTCAATTGGTTTAGTTTAGTTTAAAGTTTAAGTTTTTAATCATCCATCAAAATAATATATTATGAGCTAGATAATAGCATAGGAGATTGAGCTACTGCTTGAGTAATTGGACCCGTACAATCCTTTGGGAGAATGATATCAGGACTCACCGGTTATATTACTTGGTACGACCTCGTTCACTTGTGGGTGTTACGGTGGAAGTGCATCAAGTTTTTATCGCCGTTACTGAGGATTATGTTTGCAGTTGAATACAATCAACATTAGCAACAAATCCAAAACTATTGATTTAGCCTTTTATTTTCTTGTTTATTTAATTTTTGGTTATTCATTGTATTGTATTTCAGGTGTTGGTATATGACTAGAGCTAACTCCACTGAAATTCTTACCTACGTTCTAGAACTAGAAAGGACATTAAGAAGGGAAAGGCAAATGAGGGAGTTAGCTTTGGTTGACGATTCGAATCCGGAGACTCCTGAATACACACTTGGGGAAGAGGAAGAGGAGGTCGAGGTCAAAGACCTAGAGTATCGATCAATATGGAGGGTGATAATGGAAATAATAGGAATAATAGGAATGTCGTTTGAGAAAGGGTTGGCAAAAATAATGGAAATGGGGTTGGCAATGGAGTGGGCCAAGGAAATGACTAAGGCATTAGGGCTTTAATTAGGAGAATGATGCAAGATTTTATACGAGCGAATCTCAATGATGTGGGAGGTCTAATTAGAAGGCGATGTGTAGATGCTAACAATTTTGAGATCAAGCCAGCCATAATTCAAATGATTCAGAACTCGTGCCAATATGGTGGTCTAGCCCATAAGAATCCTCATGCACACCTTGATGAGTACGTAGAGATATGTGACATATTCAAGATAAATGGTGTGATTGAGGATGCTATTAAGCTATGGTTATTACCATTCTCTCTTAGGTATAGCCCGAAGAAATGTCTCAAATCTTTTCCACTGGGCCACTTTACCATATGGGGACAACTAATGGAGGCATCCATGGAGAAATATTTTCCTCCCGCTAAGATAGCCAAGATGAGAAATGAAATCTATTCCTTCACTCAACCGAAAGGAGAGTCCCTATATGAGGGGTGGGAGCAATTTAATGACTTATTGTTGAAATGCCTTCATCATGGCTTCTCTTTATGGCAATAAATGGAAAGCTTCACCAACTACTTGACATACCATAATAGATAAAACCTAATTTCAGTGGGGGTGGATCTTTAATGCATAAGACACTGGAAGAGTTGAGAAATTTAGCTGAAGAGATGTCATTATCTTATTACCAATGGTTGCCCTCTCAAAGAGATCTTCCACAACTAAGGGCACCGAGTGTTCATCAAGTTGATAATATGACATCTCTATCCGTACAAGTCGAGGCCTTGATAAGAAGATTTGATGCATTCACTGCAGGTACCTCTAGGGCTTAAGCTTTTTATTATGAGAGTTGTGGGGGTGGCCACCACATTCAATAATGCAACATGATGGGCCTAGGCGGTGCAAGTGGTGCTAGTGGGTCTCAAGAGCAAAAAAATTTTATAGGGGGTTCTTAAAGGAACAATAGAAAATAATAACCCCTACTTAAATACTTTTAATCAAGGGTGGAGGAATCACCCAAACTTTTATTGGAGAGATAACAATGATCAAAGTGGTCATCCACCGAGTTTTCAACCAAGGCCCCCTATGCAATGATGACCTCCTCCCCCTAGGAAGAGCCAATTAGGGGAAACCATGGATAAATTTGTTCAATATACTAATACAAGGTTTCAAGAGAAATATATAATTAACATGAATACCCAAGCCTCACTACAAAACCTTGAAACCCAAGTGCGTCAAATTGAGAAAATGTTGAGTGAGAGGCAACCAGGTACATTGCCTAGCAATACAGAGGCGAATCCTAGGGCGGTGCTAAAAGCTATAACACTTAAAAGTGGGAAAAAATTGAAAGAAATTGAGAAGCCAAGTGTGATGACTCAAGCAGAGGAGGGGGTTGAGGAAGAAAATGAAGAGAAAGGCAGAGAAAGTGGAAAGTTGGATGTGTAAGAGAAAGCACAAGACAAAGAAGTTGAAAGACCCAAATCTCTGATTCTAGAATATAAGCCTCGAGTTCCCTATCCAGTGAGGCTTAGGCAAAGTGCAGCGGACCCTAACTATGGTAAATTTCTATCCCTCTTTAAGCAATCACATATCAATATCCCTTTGGTGGAAGCTCGTATGCAGATGCCAAAATATGCCAAGTTCTTGAAGGAGTTTCTTATAAAGAAAGGCAAGCTAGAGGAGGTGCTCATCGTCTAAATTTTAGAGGAAAGCTTTACCAACCTTCGCAAGCTACCAGAGAAACTAAAAGATTAAGGGAGTTTCATTATCCCTTTCAATCTTGGTAATTTACATATTAAAAAGGCTTCAGTCTATCTTGGGGCAAGTGTGAGTATGATGCCCAACAAAGTCTTTAACACTTTAGGTTTGGGTGAGCCCAAATGAACATAACTAAGCATCCAATTAGTGGATAAGTCTATAATTTACCCTAAGGGTATCATAGAGGATGTGTTGGTCAAGATCGGATATTTCATTTTCCCTATTGATTTTCTTATTGTCGAGATGGAAGACAATGTCAACAACTCACTCATATTAGGTAGGCCATTTTTAGCCACCATGTGTGCCATCATTGATGTGCATGAGCACAAGATAACCCTAAGATGGGTGATGAGAGAATTATCTTTCAACTCCCTAATATCAATGCACAAGCACAACCCTTTGAGCAAGTAAATGTTTATGCTTCATTTGTTGAAAATGAATGCTCAAAGGGGAGTTTAAAGAAAGATAACAATGTCATTGTTGAGTGTGTGCCAAAATAGGAGAAAGAATTACCAATGAGTAAGGAGGAAATCCCAAGGAAGTGATCTAGGGCCCTTAAGAAAGTTAGCATCAAAAAGGGGGTGAGGAAGCCAAGGGTAAAGAAGGAGGCTAAGCTTAAAAATGGTGAAAAGGTATGGCTTCCAAAGACTTTTATTGAATCATCTGAAATGCTTGAACCCAAAACTCCAAGTCATAATCAATTTAGCACATTTTGGTTTTGAAAAGTTTGGGTGCCATAGAGTTTTTTAGGAGGCACAAGAGGTGGGGTAAAAACCTCACTTAACTTCCAGCTAAGATGACGTCAAAGAAGCGCTTATTGGGAGGCAACCCACCAATGAAAAATTTTCTATATTTTTCCTCATTTTTAGTTTAAATTTTCTTTATTTTATGATTAAAGAGATTTTACACTTGGTTGGAGATTGTTACAGGAATTGTGAGCTTGAATCAACACGAAACGGTAAGTGGTTTGAGCCATGGGTAGTGCCAAAATCTGTGGTATGAATTGAGGGGTAAGTTTGAAAAATTTTTGGTCGAAAAATTGTTATGAATTTTAAGATGAATCACTCATAAAACAGTGGCTCACTATGTAATCATAGGTCCTCCTCACGGGCGTGAAAATGGCATGTGAGCCATTGGTGAGCTACTATCTTGATTGAGCATTTTCTAGGTCCTTTCACGGCTCCTCTTCACGCCCGTGAAAAGGACCCGTAAGCCACTGGTTACTTACTGGATGAAAAATCCAGTCACAAGCACTTTTCATGATCGTGAATAGTGTCTATGACCGTGATTTTTCCCAAAACAAGCAGTGGGGCCCATACCTAAAAAGAATTTTTAGACACTTATAAACTCCCCCACAGCCATTTTCATGATCTCCCTCACTTTCTCACACTCTCAAATCACTTCCAAAACTATTTTTTCACTTCAAAATCTCAATGATTCAACACTTTTACTCAATTGCATCAAGAAATTGTTAGGTTTTAACTTCTTTCCTTTAACTTCTTTCTATTACTTTTTTTAGAACTTCTTTTTTAGGGTTTTTCATTAGAAATGCATGTTAGGGTTTTAATTTTTAGTTTTTTTTAATTGTTTGTGTTGAACATGTTATTTATGTTCTTAATTTCATTTTAATATCATTGTGTTGCCTTAAGTTTATAATTTTATACATTTTAGTTTTAGGGTTTTTAGAGTTAAAACTCCTGAAAAATTCTTGAGAAATTGTTGATGTTTCTTAGTTTAATTAATTGAATCCTTGTTAGTTTTCTATTTTTAACTATTTGGAAGTGATTTGTGTGGTGATTTTGGTGAATTGAATGTGTGCAAGCAAGGAGTTCGATGAAATGCCAAAGTGAATTTAGGTTTTGATTTATCTTAAAATTCAACATTGTTTGTGTTTTACTTTTTTTAAAACACCCCCATTTCACTTTGTCTTGATGTTATTGTATGCACGGCACACCGAACACATCATTACTAATGCTTACCTTTGGGTGCTCTTATGTTAAGTGTGGTTTATGCCATGGTATTGATGATTGTTTGGAGTGAGTTGGGTTCCTTTTAGGCATAAAAATGTCAAGTATTTTATGCTTGAAATGTTTAAAATGAAGGATACCCTCTCACTTAACACGTGTTGGGGCATAAAAACACATTTTACATTACATGTGGTGCTTCAAACTATGAAATTGTATAAGTGTGGGGGTGGGCCTTTGAGTGGGGTAAGCACAACACATTACAAGTTCTACTTACTTTTTTTTATAGGACTTAAAATTTGAACCATTTTTTAAAAATCACTCACGTGGACTCTAGTTTTCACTTATGACTTTGATTTTTTTTATTAAACTTTGAACATAGTGGTTGATAGTAGGAATCCACTTGGCACGGTTCCCATGACAAAGCTCTAGGGGGCATTTGGTCATTGTTGAGTATCAAGTCCTTTTCTTTAGCATGAGTTAGGTTAGGAAACTAGAGCTAGTACTTGAGTTCTTGATTGGTTTTCTTGGGAAACGAAACAAAAATGAAAATAATGTGCACTCATGAAAAAGTATGTAAAAAGAAAATAAAAAGGGACTTTGAAAATTATAATATATTCAACTAGTTTCATATTGCGAAAAGCGATATCTAAAAGCCAAACTATGAATAGTGCTAGTAGTCGACTAAACAAGTTTGTGAGTAGTTGAGTAACCAGGGTTGGTGCCACAAAGCATTTACCTTCGCGTCAAAAGACTAGTGACTGATTTAGCTAAGTCGGGTCCCTTGAAAAATTGAAAAAATTTCATGATGTGTTGCACTAAACAAACAAAGAAAAAGTCTGGTTCTCAAGAAAGATAGATTGAGTAATTTAAGGAATGCTTAGGTTGAATAACTTGATGGAGCCATGTTTTGGGGATTAGATGCTCGATGATGTGATTGAATTGCCTTAGAGATAGGTTGTGAGAATGGTGTCTTCATAGATTTCGAACTCGATTACTATGTCCATATTTAAGTCATGAAACCAAAGCATTTGAAAATTATATGTCTATGCAAGTAATTTTTACTCTTTTTGTTTGTTTGATTTTTGGGTCTTTGATATTTGTGAATGGAAGTTATGTTTGGATTGGGTTTAGGTTTGCTTGAGGACAAGCAAAGCGTTAGTGTGGGGGCGTTTGATAATGGCCAAATATACCTAGTTTTTACTTTGTTTCTCAGCCATTATCTGAGTTCAATTGAATTTGATGTGCTTTTTTAGTATATTTTCAACTTTTATAGGCCTAAACCTTAATCCAGAGCTAAGTAGAGCAAAACATTGAAAAAAGAGCTCAAATAGGGCTAAACAAAACAAAAATGGGCAACTCTGGCATTCACAGGTGATGGTCACAGGTGTGAATAATGCCTGTGACCAATTATGCAAGGCCAAAATTACTACAATAAGTAGAAAGTGGCTCACTAGTCCTCTTCACTACCCTGAAAAGGAGCCGTGACCACCTCTTTACTCACTATTCTTAAGGCAAATCAAGGTAGTTTTCACGGGTCCTCTTCATGCTCATGAAAAGGACCCATGACAACAATATTTTCAGTCATATAAAAGTCAGAATACTGTAGAAACAAAGGGACTTTTTGATAGTTTTCAAAGTTCTTGGTTCTAAACCCTAGGAGAGTTATGTTCTGGAGAAAAACTCATCAAGGAGCAAGATTTAGAGGAGATTTACACTTCATGATCAAGATCAAACCAAGATTTAACAAAGGGTATTCAGGTTTTGGGTATAGATGCTAAGAATCCATGTGAGTTTCTTAGTTTTCTTCTCTTTCTGTTTTATTTTCTTTTGTAATCTTGCCATTATGAGCTAAACACATATTGTCTACCTAGATTAGACAAGTATTTGACATTTGTATGGATTAATCGACTTCTTTTGTTAATGAGTGTTTAGGGTTTCTTCAAGTATTAATTTTGATTTACAATTTCTGCACTTTACATCTTCAATGCATGCTTGTTGATGATTATTGTTGCCTAATCTTTGCTAGAGATAGAAAGTCTAAGTTTTAAACAGTCAAAATCATTTGGGTTTGCTATGATTGCTAAAGATAGAATAGATGCCTAGGGTTTTGTCTATTTCACATGATTCTTAATGCTTTTCCTAATTGATTGGTTGTGAGAAGAGATTCCCATCCTTTACTTAGGAATTAGGGTTTGATTACTTGAGAAATGATTAAACCAAAGTTGTATGTGAAAACCCACTTGATTTATTCCTTGAGTTTTCATTAAGTCATTGATTGTCTATGCGATATAGTCACATACGAGTCAAAGTTTAGTAGATGCTTCCCTTATTAAATTCTATCCTTGTGTTTATTTTTTGTATTAAATTGTTAATTGGTTTAGTTTAGGTTTAAAGATTAAGTTTTTAATCATTCATCAAAATAATATATTATGAGTCAGACAATAGCATAGGAGATTGAGCTAGTGCTTGAGTAATTAGACCCATATAATCCTTTAGGAGAAGGATACCAGGACTCACCGATTATATTACTTGGTATGATCCCGTACTTGTGGATGTTGCTGCGAAAGCGCATCACATGACACGACATGTGTCAACCAGAAGCTGACACGACTTAACACGTCAGTAGCCACATCACTAAAAATTCCATATCAGCGTGCCACATCATTTACTAAAGTTTTCCAAAATCATCCTTTAAGTTAAATTTTGAATAGTATTGGGCCTTTTGGACGTGGACTTTGAGGGTGGAAATCCTTAGCAGTGGAAATTTGTTGTCTTGGAGAAAATGGTTCTAAAGCTTATAGTCAATGACAAGCTTTTCTTTCCTCTTAATTTTTCAGACCTTTTTTCCACATAAAAAGCCTGACAAGCCCATTAAGAAGATGTGGGCTCAATGAGGCCTTGTTTTAATAGGGCCATGCATTGAGTTTGGGCTAGGGCCAAATCTGAAGGAGACATGCCAGGATGGCTTGCCTTTATGGGATTAACATCTTCATTTAGTTTGAAAGGAAGGTAAATGAAGAATTTGAGATTTTTCTAGAGAAGTGAAGGATGATTAAACTGTGATTGTGAATCTGTAAAAAAGGTAAAAACATTTCTTTATATTGTGAGAAAGGAGTAGGTGTTTCAAAGATGGTAAACATATTGAGGGTAGATGTATATGGTTGAAACTGCCTTTTGTATTTTATACCATTGGGAAGGATTTGCAGTTTCTAGGCCTGGTAGTAAAGGTCAAAGCCTATAAAAAGGTCTTTGTTTAGTAATGAAGATCCAATGACATGGGTCCAAAGTATGTAGTTTGGGAAAAACTGAATACCAATTTTGTGCTTGGTAATTAGGGAAGTTTTGAACACTTTCCTATTTGCAGCTTTGAACAATTGGACATGGGTTTTCCAATGATCTTCAGGGAAGACATTTGGATTCATCATACTTATCTGTGCACCAGTTTTAAAGAAAGTTATTACAGAGATGGGTTTAGAATATTTGGAAGGAAGGACATGGGCATGAGCATATGGTATAGGAGGAAGAGACTCTGAGGCTAATTTAACTATCCATGGAGATATTTGAATTTGGATTTTATAGGGAAAGGGTTCCACTGAGAGAAGTGGAATTGATTCATCAGACATTGAAGAGTCTAGTCGATTAAATGTTAAAGAGTCTGAATCTGATTGACTTCCTTCATTTGTGATGACAAATAGACTATCATGGGTTGCCTTTTCTTGTTCAGAGAGAAGAGATTCAAGGTCATCATTGGAGGAAGTTGAAGATAAGTGATTGCTTGTTGTACCATTTTTGCAGCTTTCTGAGGATTTTGAGGACAATCCTTAGCATAATGGCCTTTTTTTTTTGTTACAGATAAAACATCTTTCTAATTTAAAATTCCTGTTCTTCTTTTTCCTGAAGTATCTAAACTTTCTAGAGGTTGATCTCTTCTTGAATCTTTTCTTCTTGTAAGGAAATTTCCGAAAATGATTTCCAGACTTCTTCTTTCCTTTGCAGTCACATTTTGAGCCTTTACATTTGATCTTTAAGTGACTTTTACTGCACGCCTTCTTAATGAAGAAGTTTTGTTGAGAAAACTTTTTGAACAAGTCTTATTGATCACACATCTTTTAATGGCGGCTAGTGTGAAATGCCATATTTCTCCAAGGGTGATGGCAGTAATAGGATGATTTGTGTCTGTGATCATTTTGTTGATTTTTGGCTGCATTTCTTCTAGAAGAGAGGCAATGAATGTATACTTTAATGTATCATCTCCTTATGAGGCTCAATGAGATAATACAGTTTCTACATGGCAGTATAGTGCTTCTCCAAATCTTTAATCTTCAAAGAACATCATTTTCTGTCAAAGTATTCCTGCTTCTATTGTTTAAGGATTAGATCAAGATTTTCAAGAAACTGGTAGTGGAGTGTAGTTATGGCTGCTGCAGCTGAATTGAGACTGATGAAGCTCACTCTAGTATAGACTGATTGATTCTAAAACTAATCTCTCAGGCTTCCTGTGAACCTAGTGGTGAATTCTATAAGTATCTTTCTGAGTGTAGCACCATCTTGTGTCATCTGGAGATCTATCTAAGCCTTGAACTGTGAGAGCTTTTCACTCCACTTTGAAGGGGGTGAATCATCAAAAGTAAACCAAGGACTTATACTTGGTCTAGAATGAGATGTACTAGGTGTTTCTCCATCTTCTGGTTCTTCAATGGATGGTTCCATTTCTTCTGGTGGTTGATTCATTAGAATTTCTAAAATATCAGCCATTCCTTCAATTAAACTTGAAGAACTTGAACAGGTTTCAAGACCAATAAAAGATTGATCTAAATGAGCTTTTTCTTTTGATGGTGTCTTTTTCCTTTAGTTGGCTTTGGATAAGCCTCAGAGAATGAACTAAAAGGAAATTTAGATGCAGTAGAGGGCAAAGTAGTGGTGATTGGAGCAAAAGGTGTGAATGGTGAGGGAGTATGAGGAAAGGGATGTGAAGAGGATGATGCTGTAAATGTAAAAATTGGAACAACAGGTGGTTTTGAAAGTCTTGTTCAATTTGTTCAAGCTATTTTTTTATTTGCATAATCTCCCTTTCTTTTGCTCTGAATTCTAGAGAGTGGAAATGCTGATTAGGTCTTTTGAGTTCTTGGTCAACATGATTAAACCTATATTTTAAATCATTGTATAAGCTTAAAACTTCTTGAGAAAAATTAGATATTTTTTGATCCAGCTATTTAGTGTGTTGGATAGCCTGGTTAATTTTCCCATCTATACTTTGAAGATAGGAATTCTGGGCCAGAGCATTTGATGTTTGCCAATTAAGGACTTCTTCAGCTTGGGTCCAGTCTTTCATCATCCCTGAGGGAAAAACCTCTGATGGAATAATTTCTAGTCTCATGTTTGTAGTTTTCCCAAGAGGAGGGAAATCTGCAGAGCTAAACATGAAACATTCAGCAGTTGGCAAGGTCGAGGAAGATTGGGAGCATACTTCCATAGAGCATGGAAGAGTTTGTTCCTGTTTCTGAAGTAAACCTTCATCTTTAAGAATCTTGAGGGCATCCTCATAGATTGGAAGAGGAGGTGGAGTAACTTTCTTAACAGGCAAAGTTGGCCATATGAGCTTGTCTGGAATCTTCTGACGAGCTGGAGTTTGAATGAAATCAAACTTGTCTGAATACTGCTTCTTTTTAGGAATTCCAATCCATGGGCCATCTGGATCAGAATTATCATCATCATCATCAATCTTCTTTAAAGAAGATGAACAGGAACCATAGAATCTTTTGGGAATTATTCTAGGTTCTTTGGGTATGTGAATTTCCTGTTCTTCATGGCAGGTACATGAAGGATCACACATTCCTGATCCTAGGACATCCCATAAGAAGTGTCCATTAATCTTTGCTGGGTAGATATGACGACCTGCAGATGTGAATGAGATGACTGGTAGACCTTTCTCCTTTGGAAAAGATAAAGGTTCAATCATTGAAGCTTGAAACATGGATGGAGCAGCAGCTTCCTCAGTTTTCATAAAGATAGTCTTGATGGTACCATCTTTTTCTCTAATAAACATTGGGTCTGTAGCTTGGACAGGCTTGTTCTGCTGCTGGTGAACCTTCTCATAATTTGTAAGCCATTCTCTAGGAATAAGCTTTTCAAGATCTGTTTTATCAAGCTATCTTAGAGTCTGGACAATTGTAGGAACTTGTCCTGCTTTAGCTGTGATAAACAGAGCATCTGATTATGACTAAAATCCAGGTAGTTGGAGATTAATAGCATGATCCTGTAGACGATAAACAATTTAATGGTGCAGGGTTACTGCTGGTGAGTCAGAAACTTGATCAACTCTAGTGATCTGGACTTGTACTTTCAAAATAGTGTAGAGATAGGGATCATTTAGTGACATGTTAAAGTTGGGGAAGAAGGTCAACACGATGCTTCCTGTGTTGAGAGTGGCCATAATTGATCCAATGATTGCATGTTCATATCTTAAATATCGAGTGTCAAGAAGTGACATCCTTGCAGTTACTGGCAGTCCCATCCTACCATGATAAGATAGAACCAGACTAATTGCTCCAAGATGGAGGTGAGTAGAACCTTGCTTTTTACATTCCTCAATAAAGTCTTGAGGAATTTCAAGGGTTACATACTATTCTTGTGTAGTAGCATATAAAGAACACTGAGATAGGGTAGATGATTGTATATATTCTTTTACAATCAAAAAAGGTTTGGAAATAATGTTTTGTATGGATTTCTTTATGGAAGTTTGTTTTTTGAAAACATTATAAGGGTTAATTATAGTAAAAAGAGATTTTTCTATTTGGACAGAATATGGAATATGGGAAATTTCTACTAAGTGGTCTATTTTATTGGCTAGGTTTTTTTTATACGAATGTGAATATGGGAAATTTCTACTAAGTGGTATATTTTATTGGCTAGGTTTTTTTTTTTTATAAGAAGGTGATAACTGAAGAGTGGAAGTTTGAGTAAGAATTTTAGTGGTAGATGTCATAATTGATAATTTCTTCTTCTTCTTTACCAAACCATATGGCTCTGATACCAAGGGAGGGGTCTGAGAGCTGAACAATATGAAGTTCTCATACTATGCTCAACGCTGGAAACAAACTAAGGATCAATCCTCACACTATAAGCCCAAAACAGTCCTCCTGACCTAGGGGCTACTTGTTCTTTTGGATTGACACCTTAAATAAACTACCGATCCAGTTCTTTTGAACCTTCAGATGATCAGATCATGAATTAAGAACGATCTTCATTGCGAAATGATAATGGATCAGAAGAAGAAGAGAAAGCTTTTAGAGAGACATATTAAACAAAAGACTTTATTTCTAAATTGTTTTTTGGGTTTTTTTTCTGAATGCCTAAACCTTACAAACTGAAGCCCTTATATAGAGCTTAGGATACAAACTTTACAACTAACTTATAGCTGGCTTAGATATATAAGATAGGGAATCTTATTTTTACAATTGGCCTAATAATACAGATAGTGGATTACAATTGGCATAATAATACAGATAGTGGAATTCAAGTCTACATATAAGATAAGAATCTTATCTTATCAGGAATTCTAGAGTGGAGAATTACATCATGGCTTACATCATTAAGCAATATAAATAAATAATTATACATAGTGGTAGTACCTAGGGCATCTAATCTTCAGATATGATGAGAAGGTGACAGGTTGAAATATTCCCATTCTTCACTGTCTGAGTCTATGTCACTTCCATGCAGTGAGCACTAAGGACTTGTCCTTGTATTATTGGAGCTTGGTGGATTAGCTGGATAAGATGATGGCTCCATTTGTGACTATGGTTGTGTCAAAGATAAGGTGGAATATGGCATGTGCTGATCCTGTAATGATGGTTGTTGTATGACAGCTGGCTGAGTACCCGGCAAAGTAAGAGAGAGAAGAAGTTCATCTTCTTCAGGTACATCTTCTTCGGGCTAAGATCTTGCATGACAGAATCTTCCTAGTGATTGCTGGAGGATGGCTGTTCTAGGTGACTGGGCTTTGTCCATTGATCATATAGGCCCTTGTGAGTGAAGAGAAGCATAGCTGGAAAATCATTTCTCTGTCTACAACCATTTCTGATTTTAAGAACTTGTTTTAATTCCATGTTTATATAGACATGCTGGTAGAGACATCCTTGAACTATTTTCCAGTGGTAAGGTGTATTGTGTGTTGATGCTCTTTTTGTTGCAGAAGGATAGTAGGGCTTGTGCAAGATGAAGAATGCATGGTATCTGGAAGCTTCTTCATAAGGAAGACTGAATAATCTATTATCCCTTATGATCTTAAGGATCTCATTTCTCCATTGAAATGGAGTCTTGTACCATTCCAAAAATGTCCATGGAAGAGTTCCTGCATTTGATGAAATGTTGAGGAAGTATAGAAGATCCATTACTGGAATTTCTATAGCATGGTAGAACAGGGTAGAAATGCACCATAGGAACCAGAGTTCTTCATCAATTTGGGGATTCTTTAGAGAGATGTGATAGACCAAGTACCATGGAAACACAGGATAGAAAAAGGTTGGCCTGTTTGGAAGTGAGAAGGTTTGCTGGATGAATGCCAGGTAATGGAACATCATGTTCCTGGCAAATTCATGAACTTGTTCAACAGGGAGTTCTACAGGTAAATCAGGAGGATTTGTAGGATTTCTTGAGGAGGCCATGAATATCAACGGGGTTTGAAAGGTTGAAGAGATAAGAGTGATGGGTTCAGGAGTCTTTGATTTAGAAAGTCTGGATAAGAAGTTAGGAATGAGGTTTTTGTGGCCTTTTATATGCTGGACTTCAAAATCATACTTGCTAAACCAAGTGTTTAACCTTAATAATTATGCTTCAGGGATGGCTTTTTGGTTAAACTGAAGGATTTTTAGGAATACTAAGTTGTCCATTCTGATAATGAAACGACTGCTAATAAAAAAACTTGAACTTTTTTATTCAATTTTTAATAGCTAAGATTTCTTTGTAGGTTGAATGGTAATGTAACTCAAATGTAGATAATTGGCCTGATGCATAACCATATAGATTTTCTTCTTTATTGTTCTTTTCAAGGAGGATTGCACCCCATGCATGGTCTGAAGCATCAGTCTAGAGAACAAGCTGTCCATTTGAAGGTATAGTTAAGGATGGAGGATTTTAAGCTATCTTCTTCAAGTATTTTACAGCTTGTGTTTATTCATCTATCCAAGGTGGAGGATTCTTTTTGAGCAATTTAGAAAGATGACTTGTGTATTGTGAGAGATGAGGGATTTCTTCCCTAACATAATTGAGGATGCCAATAAACTGTTGGATTTGTTTGACTATCAGATTTTCATCTGGAAATTTGTTCAGTTCTTGGGTGAGATGTGGACCAAATGTATATTGACCATTTTTGAATTTCATTCCAAGGAAATCTATTTCATGTTGGCTAATAATACTTTTCTTCTCTGATAACATGATTCCATATGTTTGAATGATTGAAGCAAAATGTTTGAGCAGGTAATGATGTGAATCACCATCTTCAGAGAATAGGAGGATATCATCAATGTAAACCAATACTGAATGGAGAATGGGTTCAAATATTTGGATCATGGTTTTTTGGAAAAGAGAAGGGGCAGTCTTAAGCCCAAAAGGCATGACTGTCCACTGATATTGGGCATTAGGTATACAAAAGCCTGTTTTGTATCTGTCTATTGGGTTTATGCCCAGTTGCCAAAATTCAACCTTTAAATCAAACTTTGAATAGTATTGGGCCTTTTGGATATGGACTTTGAGGGTAGAAATTCTTAGTAGAGGAAATTTGTTGTCTTGAAGAAAATGGTTTAAGGGCTTGTAGTCAATGACAAGTCTTTTCTTTCCTCTTAGTTTTTCAAACCTTTTTTCCACATAAAAAGCCTGGCAAGCCCATTGAGAAGATGTGGGCTCAATAAGGCCTTGTTTTAATAGGGTCGTGCATTCAGTTTGGGCTAAGGCTAAATCTGAAGGAGACATGCCAGGATGGCTTGCCTTTGTGGGATTAACATCTTCATTTAATTTGAAAGGAAGGTAAATGAAGAATTTGGGATTTTTCCAGAGAGGTGAAGGATGAACAAATTATGAGCATGAATCTGTATAGAAGGGTAAAAACACTTCTTTATATTGCAAAAAAGGGGAAGGTGTTTCAGAGATAGTAAAAAGGTTAGAGGTAGATGTATACGGTTGAAACTATCTATATTTTATACCATTGGGAAGGATTTGCAGTTTCTGGGCTTGGTGATAAAGGTCAAAGCCCATAAGAAGGTCTTTGTTGGGTAATGAAGATCCAATAACATGGGTCCAAATGATACAATTGGGAAAAAACTGGATTCCAATTTTGTGCTTAGTAATTAAGGAAGTTTTGAATGTTTTCCCATTTGCAGCTCTGAACAATTGGACATGGTTTTTCCAATGATCATTAGGGAGGACATTTGGATTCATCATGCTTTTCTGTGTACCAGTGTCAAAAAAGGTTATTACTGAAATGGGTTTAAAGTATTTAGAAGGAAGAACATGGGTATGAACATATGGTATAGGAGGAAGGGATTCCGAGGATAACTCAATCAACAATGGGGAGAAAGATATCTGGGTTTGGATATTATGGGAATATGGTTCCACTGAGAGAAGTGGAATTGGTTCATCAGACATTGAAGAGTCTGATTCATCAGATGTTGAAGAGTCTAAATCTGATTGGCTTTCTTCATTTGTAATGGCAAATAGACTCTCCTGGGTTGCATCTTCTTGTTCAGAGAGAAGAGATTCAAGGTCATCATCAAAGTTTTGAGGAAGTTGAAGACAAGTGATTGCTTGTTGTACCATTTTTGCAAACTTTTGAGGATTTTGAGGCCAATCCTTTGCATAATGGCCTTTCTTGTTGCAGATGAAGCATCTTTCTGATTTAAAGCTCTTGTTCTTCTTTTTCCTGAAATATCTGAACTTTTTGGAGGGTGATTTCTTCTTGAATCTTTTTTTCTTGTATGGAAATTTCTGGAAATGATTTCCAGATTTCTTCTTTCCTTTGCAGTCACATTTTGAATCTTTACATTTGATCTATAAGTGACTTTTACTGTAGGCCTTCCTGATGAAGAAGTTTTGTTAAGAAAACTTCTTTAACAGGTCTTGTTGTTTATCACATAATCTTTTAATGGCATTTTTCAATTATTGAGAGAATAATATAAAAAAATGGATCTAATTATTTGATGATTTGGAACATCTCAATTATTATATTCTTAACGATTTTAGTAATAAATTTAGAGAGAATCATTTATCTAAGATTTCATATACTTTTTATATGCAATGTAAAGACAAAAAAAAATTAAGTTAAAAAAATTATATATTTATGAATATTATTAATCATATTATTAATATTATTATCATTTTTTATTTCTATTATTACCTCATAATAGAATTAATTTGTTAGTATTCAATAGTTGAAACTGAAGATTTAGTTTAGAATGATAGGTTTTCTAAAATAAATGGTAAGTACATGTGCATTGACTAATATGTGGTTATAGAGATAAAGATAAAAGAATAAAAATAAAATATTATAAAATTTGTGTATAAATTAAAGACAAAAACACAAATAAATTAGAATTAGATAAAATGTTTAAAACGTGTAAATTCGCTTTCCTAAAAGCGATATTTGCTCCCTCTCATTCTTGAGATCACTATGGGATGAACGCAAATAACCTTAGTGGATATGACAAGTCTTGCGAAGTTTTGCACCAAGCAAAGGGTGAAAATACTTCAAAATAGAATATGAGAATTTAGAAAGTTAATATCTTGAAGTTTGTTTTTGGAAAAATATGAAAAGACAAGTAGTGTAGTAAATTTTTCAATGATTAGAGAAATGGCTTAGACTCCATATATTTATAGAAGAAATTATCAAAAGTTGCAACTATTTGAATCACCGCAATTTTTGATATGAAAAGATGCAACTCTTATATGAAATAATACAACTCTTAAGTGAATAGATATGACTATTATCAAAATGTACTATTTTAAAAGGAAGCGACACAACTTTATATTTAATAAATATTTTCATATTTGAATAATTACAACAATCTCTCACTTATTCAAATATGAAGATGTTTTCAAACGATCAAACTATATTTATGAGTACAATAATATATCTTTCGATTTGAATATTACCTTGGTGTAAATATCAAAAAACGAAGTTGAAATTCTAAGTAGCATGAAAATTTTGAACTTGTTATTCTTTGTAACAACATTGGTGACATCACACACATAAACATAAAAAGAATTCTCATATTCCACACAATCACTCGCTAAGTTCTCGTAAGGCTATGAGTTGATCCAAAATTCATAAACTTTTATGAGATAAACTCTAAATCTCAATCGAAGCTGCACCACTTCTAAGTTCACATAGGTGAAGCTCATTTAGTGTCTTTGCCATATTAGAGAAACTTGTTGCACTAATTGAACTTCATTAAGAGATTAAAGCTCAACCCTCCAACTATGGCAACTAGTACTTATATCTTAAGTGGCCATATTAGGTTAAGTACTAAGCATTCACTTTTCAATAAACTTGTTGTTACCCCTTTAAACCCGAAACTACTCATTTCATAGTGTTAGGCAGGTTTGCCATTATTGGTGAATTAATTTAGGAGTTTTAGGCCTACCAATCTTGAGGTATTTATTACCATATCTCTTGAGAGAGGTTTGATAAATGGATCAGCTAAAATCTCACTAGACCGCACATATGTGAGTGAAATAATCACATCCTTGATTAATTTCCTCATATAATCATGTCGAAGATCAATATGTCTTGACTTCCCATTATATATCTCATTATATGCTCAAGCAAAAGTGGTTTAATTATCACAATGAATTGAGATTGAACTTATATTCTTAGAAGTCAATGGAATTTCTAAAAGAAAGTCCCTCAACCATTCATATTATTTTATAGTTTCTGCTAAGGCAGCAAATTCTGACTCCATAGTTGAGTGTTCTATGAAAGTTTGTTTCTTAGATTTCCAATAGATTGCACCTCCTCCTGATGTAAACACCCAACCTGTAGTAGATTTACTACCACCCAAGCTCAATATTCAACTAGCATCAGTGTATCCATCTAATATAGTAGGAAACTGTGAGTATTGTAGGCCTAAATTCTTAGTCCATTTAAGATATCCAAGAACTCTTCCAATAGCCTTCCAATGCTTAACACTTGGCTTATTAGTAAAGCAACTAAGTTTACTAACATCAAAAGCTATGTCTGGTATTGTGCATTGTGTTGCATACATAAGACTTCCAATAACACTAGAATACTCTAGCTGTGTTATTGCTCTTCCATCATTTTTTATTAACTTGATACTTAGATCAAATGAAATATTCACTTCTTTAAGTTTTGAGTGACTAAATTTCTCC
>CAOJBK016306235.1:0-10506 GCA_948294925.1 Codiaeum variegatum | reverse complement strand
ATTACTGACGCGAAAATTGTGTCAGTAAATTACTGACGCAATTTTTTCGTCAGTATTGAGTCAGTAATTATTAATTTATTACTGACGCCAAACAGTTAATTACTGACGCTAAATTGCGTCAGTAATTACTGACGCATTATTATTTGCGTCAGTATTTTTTTTGTTACTGTCGGGGGAAATACTGACGCAATTTATGCGTCAGTATTTGACTGTTCGGCGTCAGTAACACCACTTACTGACGCATAAATTGCGTCAGTAATTTAAGATTTTTTTGTAGTGTATGTCCCTCATTAATTTAAAGGAAAAGTGAATGGTGCGAGGTATTGGCTTTATAAAAGAGTGGGAGACACCATCTTCATCATCTTTTTTGTCATTATTCAATTTCACCGTTAAAATGAGTTAAGAGATTTTCTAAGAGTTAGAAAAGAAAGATCTCAATCCTTATTGAAGATGAAGTAAGATTTGGAGCAAATTGAAGAAATGTTCTTCTAGAGTTCTTCTTTTAATTATCTTATTTATGAGATAAACAAGATTAATTAATAGAAATGAAAAAGGCAAAAGGGGAAATTTCCTTCTAAGAGTTAGAAGTGAAATTGTCTCAACTAACATCAAAGAGTATGAAATTAAGGTTGAAGAAGGGTTCTTTAAGAGTTCAATTTCATGTCCATGGTCTTATTCTTGAGAAGAATGAGTCTTGATGGTGGTGATCAATAAAAGTCCAAAAACGATCAAGAAAAGTCCAAAAACCCTAAAATGCTCTCAAAGGGTTGAAGAATGAACTTGAACCAAAATTGGGCAACCAAAAGAAGAGGTTCAAGCAAAATCATCAATTCAAAGGGAGATATAGCTTTAGTGATACTTTGTGTGTTTCAAGCTAGAGGCTTCACATCTGGGAGGCTTAACGAAAGAGGGCGAGAGGTATTTGATGCTTCTAACCTTTCTTTGTTTATATTATGTTTTGCACATAATTGGTATAAATATCCTTGATTGGGTTATGGTCTTAAACCTAGGTTTAGACATTCTTCAAAGAGTTTGAACAATTGTTAAATCTACTTTTGTTAAAAGAGTTTTGACAAAATTTTTAAAGTATTCAAATCCAAGGTTAGGGTAATGTTTCAAAGAATTTAAAACTTACCTAACCCACTTTGTTTAAGGGTTTTAACAAAAACTAAGTTTTCAAAATCAAAATGCCGAACCTTCCTGGTTTCTCATTTCTTACTTCCGTTGCTCGACTCGTAACCTTTCCTTCAAGTCCTACTTCCAATCCTCAAAGATCACACTTTGAGACTTTCCACTATTTTGGCTCTATCCCACTTGGTTAGGGCAAGCCTTATAGTGTCCTATCTTAAGAGTAACCCTAGAGAAGTATCCCATTTCTCCTGCCCCTTAGAATTTTGCTAAGGATTCTGAAAACCTCTAACCTAATCTCTAAAATAAATGAATCTTCTCATAGACTTTCAATTGATAGGTTATTACTTGAATTACCATTCAAAATGGCTCTTCAAGAAGGTTATCTTCACCCTTAATTTTCAAGAACCCCACATAGCATAGAAACACACCAATGAAAACAAAAACATCTGAAGCTAAATACTGAACTTGATTTTGGGAGGCTGCATGTTTTCTATAAAGAGTAATTTCTAAAGCAAGACAATAACAAGAAATTAAGAAATAAAATCCCCACTAAACACTCAATAGAAAAGGGAATCTGGTGTGAGCTAAATTAAAAAAAAAAAAAATTGGGTATGCAAATAAACAGAAAGTGTACCCCAAGATAGTGTTCTAAGCGCTAAATCTAAAAGGGTAACTAGTTCATCATTAGACCAACCATTTCTATACCAATAAAAATAAATCAACAGACACCAGATAAAATAGAACAATGAAACACCCATACAACACAGCACACTCTGTTTATAACACAACTCCTTATTCATATCAAACCTCTCTTTAAAATCTTCACTATTACCCACCCAAAGTTTCCTACAAACAAAGGAAACTAACAATACCAATAACAAACCACAAACATCATAAGAATCATTTACCCTCTTCAATTGTTTAAAAAAACAGATTGGATAAGCCATTAAAGTTGGAAACATTTTCTTACAGCTGGTTTTGTTGCTCTGCTGGTAAGAGGAAACAACTGAGTCCCTACACCTCCTCCTAATAGGATGGCTGCTACATTTTTTGGGTCCACTTTTCATCTCTCGAGTTGTGGTGGTTTTAAGGTCTAAAGATCAAAGTGAGATCACACATCAAACTATATTTATCCAAGAAAATACATATATGTTTCTTGTAGGTTTGCTATTAAGAAAACAGCCTAAAATAAATAAAACTGATAAAAAAATTTAAAATTAAACTTACAGTTCATCTAGTTTGCTCAGATATGTCAGTCAGATGAGCCAAACAAATGAAACATCATATTGCTTCTTTTTTATCCCTATTATAACTTAATCTATTTCAACTATGGCTCTAATAAGTAGAACTGATGGAGAAGAACAATAATTACAATATCTCAATGAGTTGCAACTCCAAAAAAAGAACACCCTCATGTATCATAAAATAGGGGGAATGACCATTGTGTATTGACCTCAAACTTTCACTACTTGTGGTACCACTCTAAAATTTGTTGGACCTAACAAATCAATGGCTAAAGTTGACATGAAAATATATCAAAGAAGTAAATAGATAGTTGTAGAAAATTAATTAAAAAGCTTCACCATTGTCACTTTTAACTTAGACTATAAAGTTACTACATTACGAGAAACATACCAATTATATATTGTGCATTGGTCTGACAACATAAGCATGCCATACATGTATAAACATAGCAATTCAAAAACTTATCAATCAGACATGCAAATCATTCTCATTGTGATATTAACCAATAAATTTGTTAAGCCTAAGAGAGAGCTAAAAAAAAGGATTAGGAATGAACAAAGAAATTGGCAAAGAACCCCAAAAATAGCAACAACAAATGCTCAGTCAATTTATGCTTTAGATAGTAGAATAACTCCATTTCCTTTTTGAAACACAAAACACGAAATAGGTATTTACATGAACAATGAAAGTAAAAAATTTTAATAACACCAACGAATTACAACCCTAAAATTTAAACAATTAAACCAAGTAAAGTCAATGCGGATGTCATACAACAAATACCATATCAAATATCATTGTCTCAGCTCAATTGATTTTCAAATAGGTTCAATTATCATAATTATTTGATTTTAAACCTTAAAACAGATACCTGAAATTAATCAGAGAAGTGAATCAACACCACAAATCCTACCTATTTAACTTCAAACCCAGGGATTTGTATCAAGAACAAAACAAAACGTCAAGCCATAAATGAATGATATACAGCACCATTGCATTCAAAAACAAAGACCCAGAAACATTGAACAAAATGATTCTAAACACAGAACAAATCCAAAACCTACACTAACCAAGAACACAAATCTGATTGTAGTATTTTGAAATTCAAAATCCAACTAAAAATGAGAGAAAATAAGTAAATAAGACTACTTAGTTTACCAATCCCTTCTTGCTCACCGGAGATGGAGCTTCAGTTCATCAATTTCAGTTTGAACTTGGTGGTCAGTGAGCGGAGTTCTGGAAATGGCTTGACTGGTTTGAAGCCGGAACAGAGACGAGTCTATGATGGTTCTGTGGTTTGATGGTTCGGTGTCTGGTTCGTGTCTTGAAGAAGGAGTTTTTGATGGCCGCCGAAGATGGGAAAAGGGGCAGTGGTCGGGTGTTGCATATTTTTTTCAGTTTACTCAAAATTCAAGCGAGAATGAAGGATGATTTCAAGGGTGATTGAGGAACGAGCGAGATTGAAGACTCATCTGATGAAAGAGAAAAGTCTAAGGTTTGGATTAATGACGGAGTATACTGAAAAATATTTTTGTTCTAGTCTTTAGCCTAAATAATTGGGGAGCATTTACCGCCAAATATTTTTTATTCTATAATGAGGGGAGATTTTTTTTTGGAATTTAACTTTTTTTTTAATTAGATAATCTTTAATGAGAAATATTAATTAACCTTAAAAAATAAGAAATATTAATTAGTCTTAAAAAAATAATAAATATTAATTATAAATATTAAAAATCTATTAAAAAATAATTTGATTAGTAAAAATTATCATATTTTCATCATATTTTAATGATGTTAAAAATTTATCACATTTATATCATAAATGTATAATAAATTAAAAAATTATTATAATTAAGTCATAAATCAATTATTGAAATAATTTATGTCACGAGCCTGTTATAATATAATGACAGAAATAATTTTGTCACAAGTATATCATAAAAGCATAATGTACTAAAAAATTGTCACGCAGAAACCTGTTATTATATATCATTTTCTAATAGTGTTTATATATATAATGCATCTAAATGTTAAATTTTAATATATTAATCATAATAAATAATATATATATAAATAATAGATATATATATATATATGGGTTAAATGAGTACTAAGTAAACTTTCAATTAAATTACAGCATCCATTTAATATCAATTAATGGCTCAAATTACATGGTAGAATATGTAGATGATGCCTTATTAATGTTATTTTTGTAATTTTAACAAAGTTTAGGGTTAGATTATAACAGTTTCTCATTTTCCATCTTCGATCTAATCCCACTCTGTTTAGCCACAGCCTCTGTGATTCCATCTTCATCTCTGTTTCTCTCTCACTATATCCCCAACCCTATAACCAGACCAATTCATGAGCACCTCCACACCTCTCAGTGAAGATGGTGTTGTTGTTGTAGCCATTGTTGCTGCATCGAAGCCTAAACCCAATCGAGAGTCCATTAGTAAAGCCCGATCGAAGATTTCTCGAGAAACTACCAAAGAATTTTCTCTTCTTTCTATAATTTACAAATTATCTAAAATCTTTATTCCCTCCATTGAATCGACAGTTTAATGGAAACACACTTGAAGGATAAGAGTGGCCTCTTTTTGTAGATCAAATTTAACGGTAAGCTCGAGGTATTTGTTGATTCGATCTAAGCCCTAACTCAAATAACCTTAAACATGAAATCCAAACTCTCTCATTTCTCTTCTCCATTAAGGTGAGTTATAGTTAATGCTTCTGCAATTGAATTTCAGTTCCAATATCTACAGGATTTGTAAGGTTCTATCAATTTTTAAGAGTATGGCGTCAATTATTCCACCGCACAGTGCCACTATGAACGCTCGGCTCAAATCTAGCGCTTCTGTCAATTCCTCTTGCTGGAGCTGGATTTCTCATGATGATTTTCATTTTCTTTTTTTCTCTTTTTACATTACTACATTAATATGCAAAAGATATGGAAGCCCATTGATAACTTGTTTATTTCCCACTGTGAAATGAATATTGAAATTCTTCGTTATCTTTCATATTTTGTTGTTTTGTTTTTGAGTTTTACCTTATGTTGTTCTATTTATGAAGTATAATAAGTAATTATTAGGCTATACTTTGGTAAAATATATGCTAACTATCTAAAACAAAAGGAAAAATTCCAAAATGGCATCATTCCAAGACGTCAACAGGCAATAGGCAATGGTTTGTATGCTTGTTGGGTTAGTTAAAGAATCAAGTTTTGCACTAAAATCTTGATTAAATCACTCGAACCCATTCTGAAATGTAGGGACATGAATCAACCCACTTACTGGATACTTGGGGTTGGGGTCTTGTGGATGTTTATATGGATTTTAGTTGTGGTTGGAGCATTGGATTTTTACTTTTCACCTTTGACTATTATTGTATTGATGTTGAGCTTGGCTTGGACTACCGAGGCTATGAGGAATGTGGTTAATTTGATAGTAAAAGGATGTCCTATTACTAGAATTTCTTTAAACTCAAGTTTGCTCGAGTGATTGATAATCTTAAAAGCTACTTTTTTTTTTTAATCTCTTTGCAATGTTTACTAGTAATGGTGGCAACTACAATCAGCTAAGCAACAAGTTTCTTACTTTCTGGCAATGATGTCTACTGCCAAACTATAATCAGTTCTTAACTTTTGAGCTTGCTGTTTTTTTTTTCTTTTCATTTTCCTTAAAAATTATCTACTGGTTGATCTTTATAATAATTTGGTGATAAATGAGAAGGAAGATGAACATGAATTAAACTGAAACAAAGCTTCTTTTTGATATAGATAAATAGAGTTGACGTCTAATGTTAAATATCAAGCTATCATATATTAATGGGAGTTTAGAAAAATATATAAAAAATTAAAAATACTACTAAATACAAGTTTGGTGCTTTGGCTTCTATTGGAGGGAATCATCCGAGTTTGGCTGCGTCCTTTTTCTTACTTTCCGAAACAGCTCTTTGTCCTAATTAATTGGACTTATTTTTGGCTGGGTTCAATTAGACTAGTATACTTGGTCTGGGCGGGCCCGAGATTGATTTTATTTTAGGTTGTTGAAAGTTCGAGCCATCCTCTTTAGCAAAGCTCGTTAAAGCCCGGTACAAAATATATTTTCACTTTTGTAAATAGTTTTAAAACTAACAAATTGTTGCAATTAGTCAATACAAATAAAATTACAATAATGATTTTTGATGTTCCTGTGGATGTTCAGCGTAATCTATAGAGCATTTGTGTTATGTCTGCAATTTTAGCTTTCAAGCTTGGAGTTCTGTGCTGAGTACTCTGCAGATTAAGAGTAGTTGGACGGGGGAAGTTAACCATATGATTAAAAGAGCGGAGTTGAGCTTTATTTAATCAAGTGTTGATAAATAAACTTATTTATGTCTAAAGGCAAGGTAAACTGGTGCATTAAAATAAAAATCTTGAGTTTTCTAGTTGAATAGAGCTCTCAACTTTGCTTGATTACACCTCTAACCTTTAATTGAGTCCTCTAACAATTGTTGATGACTGTCTCATGATCTTCTTAGGTATTGCTCTTATGGGGATAAGTTTTCGAGCTACTATTCGTATTTTTTCCTTCATGTCTGTAGAATTACTGTCAAGTTCCCAGTCAAAACAGTGAAGCAAAGGTGAAGTATCCAGTGAGCCAATGATATAGATAATCTGGTGATAAATAGAGTGCTAGATAAGCTGTAAATTTGGTGATTGATAGCACTTGAGTTATTAATTTGGTTTGATGTTATTTTAGGGAAGTTTTTCCATGTTTGTTTTTCTTATATTGTATACTAACTATTGATAGTTTTAGTTGGTTTTTTTTTTCATCAATTTGGGTTTTTCACTCAAATTAGTTGTTGACTTTTAAGTGATTTTCGTTCATTGTATGCGAAAGCTGTGAAATAGCAATTGAATGTAGTGTTGTGAAATGAGTTTATCAAATAATGCCCATATACTAAGAGATAGGGTTTTTATATATCGTTGATTTTCTCCCCATTCTTTCACATCATTATGTTCTATAAGTTAAGGTGATAATCAAAAAATTTCTCATAGTCAAATTATATGTTCGGCTCTTGAAGTTATCGTCATTATTTGGTGCAATGAAATGCATTAATTATTTTTTTTTGCCAGTGTTGATGTTATTGTAGAGATGGATTTTTATTTTTGCAAGCCCCACAATCACATGCAGTTTGAGATTTTTTTTTTCTGTTCTTTTTTTTATGCAAGAAATAGAATTTCAATTAATAGATGAAAGAGGAACAATGTCTTGGTACAAAATTATTTTTAATGGAATACAATTTTATTTCATTTGTTTACATGTTAAATTATTATACAAAACTATTTTTTTAAATTCAACTCTTTTTTGTAATTTTTTATAAATGAAAAAAATTGAGGTTCATAAAAATATAATAATAATACTTTAATTTTTTTTAATCACACTTTAATTTTTTCAAAAATACACTTTTATATTCTCAAAATCACACTTCTATATTTAGAAAATCATACTTTTGAATTTTCAAAACAACACTTCTATACTCTCAAAATCACATTTATGTATTTACCTAGGTTTTTCAAACCCGAGCTAGTTTTTGAATTGATAAAGTTAGAGGGTCACGGATCAGAGGTTGAACCGGGACTGAATCATGGTCAAACCAGTATATCACATATATTATAAAATATATAAGTATAATAAAAAGCCATATATATAAATTAATAAATTAGACATGTAAAAATAAAAAATTAGAGTAATTTGTTATATCTAATTATGATTTGGAGTTAATAGAAATAAAAATTTAAAATCTAAAATATATTTTTAGTCAATATCTAAAATTATATGTTCTCAAAAAAAATCTAAAACTATAACTGTAAGAGATAAATAATAAAATTATAGAAAAAAATTAATAAAAGAATCTTTTTTTATTTTTAGATAGGAAATATATGATTTCAAAATAATATATATATAAAAAAAAAGACTTGTTTATTTTTAAAAAAGAAAGAAAGAAAGAAAGAAAGAAAGAAAGAAAACAAAAAACCCACATTGTTATATGTTTGTGAGTGTGTCATAATTTTACATTATCCCACGGTGAGGGAATCGAAGATGTGGAAAGGAATTAGTTATTATAAATTGCCTATGTTTTATCACTTTAATTACATGGTAGCTGGAAAAGTAATTTTATTCAAAGCTTATGCTACCTAGAAACATATTTATTGACCCGGTGAAATTTATTTACCTGTGATCGGGTTTAACGGTTCCGATTATTACTATTAACTAGTTTTATATGTAGACCGGATCGGATTTTAATCCAGTTTTCGATTTTTTTGGTGTTTAGAAAACCACACTTCAAAATTCCTAAAATGGCACTATAATATTCTCAAAATCTCACATCTATATTCTCAAAATCTCACTTTATTTTTCTGAAAATCATATTTCTATATTTTTAAAACCATACTTTTATATTTAAAAAATCACACTTCTAAATTTTCAAAACAAAATTTCTATATTCTCAAAATCACACTTATATATTCTCAAAACCACACTTGTATATTTAGAAAATCACACTTCTAAATTTTTAAAACAACACTTCTTTATTTTCAAAACCACACTTATGTATTCAGAAAATCACACTTCTAAATTCACAAAATGATACTTTAATATTCTCAAAACCACACTTTTATATTCTTAAAATCTCACTTTACTTTTCTGAGAATCACACCTCTATATTCTCAAAACTAAAATTTTGAATTTCTTTTGATTTTTCATGTACACTCTTTTTTTTTTTTAATATTAAAGAAAAGTTATAATTTTTTAATATTTGATTGTTATTATCAATTTAAATATTATAATGTTTTTTATTAGGTGAAATTATTATAATGTAACATAAATATTTTATTATCAAAGTACCACTTATGGCACCTTCAACTGGCACACTAATACTTGATCTAGTGGTAAAGTACACTTCTGGTTAATGGACCCAGGTTCAAACCTCCTCTCTTACTTTTTTTTTTAAAAAAAAGGCACCTCTAATCTACAATGGCGTAAAATGCTGACTTATGGCTTGAAATCAAAACAAACCAAACACTATTTTTCAAAGATGGTGATAGGCCACTTTTAATATTATAATAAATTATTATTAGTTCTTATTGTAATACTTCTATGGTTTTAAGAATATGAAAACTTATGTGTTATGATTAAAAATTAAAATATGATATAGAGTATGTTAAGGTAAGGTTTAAAGAGTATTTAATGTTTTGTTTACTGAAAATAAAAGTGTTGTTTTATTGAAGTGTGATAGAGAACGTTAAAGTAAGGGTTTGAGAGAAATAAAGTTTCTTTTTCTGAATATTAAAGTGATGTTTAAAAAATCAAAGTTTTATGGAATATTAAAGTAACATTTTGAGAATATGAAAGTGAATTTTTTATAGAATTAATGTCTGTTTCTAAAAATTGCAGTGTTCTTTTTAAAACTTAAAGTAAGGTTCTAAGAATACTAAAGTGAGGTTTTGATAACATTAAAGTATTGTTTCTAGAAAACTTGAGTTATGATTAAAAACTGTGAATTATGATATAGAGTATGTTAAAGTGAGATTTAGAGAGCATTTAAAGTTTTGTTGTTGAAAATAAAAGTGTTGTTTTTAAAATGTGATACGAACATTAAAGTGAGGTTTTGAGAGCATTAAAGTTTTATTTTCTGAATATTAAAGTGATATTTAAAAAACTGAAGCTTTATGGAATATTAAAGTAACATTTTGAGAATATGAAAGTGACATTTTAATAGAATTAATGTCTGTTTCTAAAAAATAGAAAATTTACTTCTAAAAACTGTAGTGTTATTTTTCAAAACTTAAAGTCAGATTCTGTAAATATTAACGTGAGGTTTTGATAACATTAAAGTGTTGTTTCTAGAAAACTTATGTGTTATGATTAAAAACTTTAAATTTTGATATAAAGTATGTTAAAGTGAGGTTTGGAGAGCATTTAAAGTTTTGTTTGCTAAAAATAAAAGTGTTGTTTAGTTAAACTGTGATAGAGAACATTAAAGTGAAGTTTTGAGAGCATTAAAGTTTCATTTTTTGAATATTAAAGTGATGTTTAAAAAACTGAAGTTTTATGGAATGTTAAAGTAACGTTTTGAGAATATGAAAGT